>JBBPCS010003841.1:0-11875 GCA_037974645.1 Hollardia meadi
TGTGTGTGTGTGTGTGTGTGTGTGTGTGTGTGTGTGTGTGTGTGTGTGTGTGTGTGTGTGTGTGTGTGTGCTCCCTCACATGCAATATCGTGCACATTCACTGTCCGCTCCTGCTTGTCTATCTCTGTTTTTCCCCTTCACGTACACACACACACACACACACACACCAAAACATAGGTGAGGAACGACTATAGAAGCAGCTCTTCCCGGTTCCACGGCCTAGCATTAGCATGTTTATTACCATTTCCATTTTGCTCTTCTGCTCGCTCTCCTTTCCCATCAATGTGTTGAAGGTGAGGATAAAAAAAGGAAAAAGCTTTTTTCTTTGTTGGCTTTAAAAAGATGTGCTTCCTGTTCTCACATTGCCTCTCTTAGAAACATATTAAAAACTAAAATTTCAGCCTTTCAAATGATTTACTTAATAATCTGCAAGATGTTTATATCAATATGTGTCAATTTCACTACCTTTATGTCGCCACTTGCTCTGACACAACAGGGATTCAACCTACACCCAGTTCGAGCATTTCCATTTGGTTGACATCTGGTGTCCAAGGAAATGTGTTGTTATGTACATTAGTAGCAATGCATTGAGAGAGCCAACAACAAATAAAAGAACTGAATAATTACTATGAGCAGTGATAACAGTCATAGCTTGTCAAAGGAAGGGAAGCAAGATGAAAAAAATATAAATATATATAGAAGTTATAGACATTCATAATACAGCCAAACCGATTTCCTCCTTTATTCAAAGACCCAAGGATGACTTTGGAGTAAACTCTCATGAAGCTGGGAGTGAACGTGCACACTGCACTGCGAGGGCCACGTACTGTATGAGGTAACACAAGGTTACCTCAAGGATGCATTATATATTATTTAGGAGACCAAAAAGCTTCGTCCTTCTAAAGTTACTTCATACAGTACAATAAATACAGCACTGCTGGCTTGCTACTCTATTCCACATGACATAAGCTGCAGTTTGAAAAAATACAACTGCAGGTTTTTTGTTTGTTTGTTTTTTTCATTTCTGGTCTGACACAATCACCAGCAAAAATTATTTCCCTCCTCCTTTGGTCCATTTAGTGCATGAAGCAGGATTCAAGAGCAAAATAAATAAAGAAAAGCGATACTACACCAGGCCTAATACATATAAAGTGACTGTTAGTTTAGTTCATTTGGGCTCCAATGGTCTGTGGAAACGACTGCAAAGCATCTGTTGTTGGAAGCTCGCCACAGGGGGTGATGCCTAATTCCATGAAGTTTCCTCCATTGTTGTAATTGCTATGCTATGAGAAGAGAGGATTCGAGGTGACAAATCCATAGTACTGGGGGATATTAGTATTCAGATGGGCCTCTAACTTGATGGGAAGCTCCATTAGTAATGAACTTCCAGGCTTACAGAGGCTATTTGCATGAAAGGCGAACCCTGAAACGTAATGATGTTCCCAGTCAAATCTGCCAGGCCGCGGCCTGAGGTGCGGGTTTTCCCAAGTGCACTTTTTTTTTGGCTCTCTGTTTGACTAACTATATGACCCACCTCATATGTGGCTCGTGTCTTTGAATTAAGATCGTCTTGTTTTACTCTGTAATTGAGAATGACAGGGAAGAATTGAGATGAGTGTCATGGATGGAATATTATTTCAGTGAAGTGGTATTTGATCTCATTTATGAATGTGCCTCTGTAAGATATTTGCATATGAACGTGTACTCATGAAGAGCCTCTAACAAGTATATCTGTCACGAGACAATGTTAGTACACATGGATTTCTTTTGTATGCTTTTAACCATAAGGAAACAAAAGAAATAGCAGAAAATGTAGCCAATGTACCTCACAGGGTCTAGACTCTCTGCTTAGCAGTAGTTCTAGCAGAATGATGTGTGGATTTGAGTGCTCCAGTTCATGATTCAGGCATGATTAAGGATTTATATTGCATCCTCATACTCCTATTATGCTGTCAACAGCCATTTCCTGTGCCCCACACACAAGCGTGCAAAGTTAGGCAGCTGTGCACAACTTGACAGTGGGAGCGGAAAATGGGAAGCCACTCTGCTGTGACGGAAAAACAGAATGCATCATTTCCATTTGTATGGAATGGTGCAGTGGCACAGTCAAAGCCTTGTAGCCGAGACAGATCTTTCCACATACAATGAAAGGGTTGCTACATGATCAGTGATTATTCATAGACAATGCATGCACTCCGCTCTTTGTTATTGTTATGAGAAAAATGGTCTACATGCTTAATAAAAGACACCAGAAGCTGTCTAATTTATATTCCTAGCAGAGTTAACTGATATCCATAAGACGCTGGTCAACGTAAACTGAGTGGGCATGCCTGCATAGCACAAACCCATAGAAATCTGTGAGGAGTGACTGATAAGAATAATTTAAAACATAACTAAATGCTCATTCCTAACCATCATTTTTCATCTGCATGGTCTTGCACTATTTTCTCAATTCATAATGCCTTTCTTCAAAGTACAGAGTGAAAGATGAACAAAAGCTGGTCTGCATGCTCAAATTGCTTAGCAAGATAAATGCTGTGTCAGCTGTCTTGGACTGTTGGAGCATGGGATGCAGTGGGGATGAAGCAAGTGACCATTGTAAAATTACTGTGCTTGTGATCAACGGTTTAAAAAAAAAAAAAGGAGAGTAAGGGGCCAGTAGCTACCATACAATTCTCTGGTTTGCTGCCGGAAGCTCGATATCTGGCAAGACCTGGGCTGCCACATAGAACACTCATTTTCGTTAGAGAAATACATTTTTCCTCCAAAAAATAGAGCAGTGGAAACATGCTGACTTCTCTGTGGGAGTTTAACTCTTCTGTTGAATAGAAAATGAAAATATTCTAAACTTCTTTGAACAGCCTTTTTAAGGTCTTACAGAACAGTATAACCCGAATGGTCGTCCTTTCAGAAACAATGCAACAACAGCATCACTATGCTCTGAAACCCATTATTTCCAATGGATTGCGTGGCGCCATAATGGTTTTCGTGGCTCGTGGGCAGGCGCAGCGGCACTATGACTGCATTGAACTCAGTGGCGAACGCAGCTCAAATTGCATTGTGTCTGAAATGCACTTTACAGCACGTCAGACTATTGGACTTGCTTATTCTTGTCACTATATACTAGTGATTCAGAAGCTACTAGAGTTTCATCATGTTTTCCGTATAGTTAAGTCCTCATTAATTTTTATTTGCGGGACATTTTTCTAAGAAACTGACATGTTTTTCTCCCCAAGTATGCTGGGACAAGTATGGAACAACTACACAGACTATCAATTATCTTTATGTTCATTAGCTGTGTCATAAAATATCCATAGGCAGTATTATTGCTTGGGATTTAGCCAATTCTGACTACTCTCTCTACAATTCCCAACTTCACTCTCTCATACGTCACAAAAATTGAGCACATGATGACAAGATGTTAATTATTGTAATTAAAAAGATAGAGTTGACTGCCCTCACAGAAATTGATCTTAGAATGAAATAAGACCCAAGGATGACTCATATATTGCGTGTGGTTAATCGTAGGAGCCAATCAGTATCTGTATCCTATGCAGGATGATTTAAGACAAAACCGCTGCCAACAAGATGGATGGTAGACTTTATAGTCTCCATAGCACGTGCAAAAACATCTGATGTAGCCACAAAGGCGCTTGGACTGTATTCAGAGCATGATAGATAACTCTGCACATGTTGTGGCTCTGCATTTGTTAATAATTATTGATTCAGACTAATGAGGGATTTGTTTTGTTTGTTTTTTCCAACCCTTGCTCGCCTTGAGTGAAGAGTGATTCTGAAATGCAAATCGTTTCTCACATCATATGGAAATACATTTAAACAGTAAATAATAAAACATGGTGAGAATTAGTTAGCCACTTCAATGTTTCATTGTAAATCGAAATATGTGAAATATGTTTTTATGTTGGTCATAATATCAACATTTTATTCATTTTTTTAAACAATTTTAAATCTTATTTTAGTTCAATACACTTCTATCTGGATTGTGCACAGCAGATGATACGCTACATTGCAGAACATAACACTTTTTAATAAGAAAAATATTCCATTGGCTGGACTGGATGGAACAAGGTCATAAAAAAAGAAGTGTGTCAGTTTGAGCCAGGTAGTCGAGGGGTGCTAATGTTAGTAGCTTTGATCCTAGCTGCATTCTAAAGTCATTTTTTACTAGATTAATTGGGTACTGCGGGGTCATCCTTAATGCTTCTAATGATCTTCAGAAACTTTTCAAGCCGCATAAGGCTACTCACTAATTACAACCAAACTACTTTGGAGTGAGAAAAAGCGATGTGGCAAGAATTGATTTTTGGGTGTAATTAGTTGTCTATACATTATTACATTCAGTACAGCAAAGATGTGCGCAATGACTAATTAGATGTTTTATGGCTGCATGAATGGAAACGGGGACAAAACCTTATAAATTTGCATTGCAAGTTACATGAGTAAACCCAGCTGTCAACTCTCAAAACATGTGGCCTCAATATCTTAATTTCCATAATAAAATAATGCCACCCGCTGCTTGCTGTGACATCCATCGTCTCCCAGAGTCACTTTTGGGGAGAAAGCCTGTCTGCTAAAATTGAAAAGCCTGATATAACTCCCATTTTCCATTAGGGCTCTTTGAGAGGCAAGAAGTCCTCTCTGCAGGATGTTAGCAAGCATGAATAATCTCTATAGCCCCCTCTCCTGTAGCAAGCTTTTAGCTGTATCAATAATTGAAATGGCTGGTGCTAGGTTTTTCCTTTCTCAAGAGGAAGTGAACTTGTGTGAAGTCGCTTTCCTCAGACATTCAGAGCTCACGACTCTGAGAGACTGATGATACCATGTTCGAGAGTCGTGGGCCGTGACCCATAAAGATATCTGGCACTGTCATGTACAAAATGCTAAAAGTGATTAAAGTTCAGAGGATTTTGTGGTAGCTGACAGCTGTTGGGATGTTTTCTTGCTAGTAAAGCACTACACACCTCCACATATACACGTCAACAGTGACAATCCAAGCCCAGGTATTACAAACGCCTGTTTCATCAAACTGACCTCCCTGTTTCTGAATGTATAGTACATGAAGGTTAATGAAGCAGCTCAGTGTCTCGCAGTTTTACCTTCTGCCTTTTTCCCTGCCTGGTAGGAAGACTCACCTGGTCGCTGATACTCTCTTGAGCTCATGCTGGCTCCAGGTTTGGCCATTATTAGCTTCCTCTGAAAAGACAGAATAAATGACTCAACCCAACTAGTTTTGTTCTATGATAAATTTTGACATACAAACATATACTTTATTAAACTTTAAACATCAAGCTTCATATACTCATCCCAAGTGGGCAGTAAGAGGGTAAATATACAATGAATAAGTGTGAGACATAAAAATTTAACAAATGTCTGGAAGTATATGCCTCAAAAAGAGAGTCGAGAAGTCGAATGGAGGCATCTCTAAGAAGAAGGTAGTGTGGTTGTTTATTTATCCCCTGCCACGTCCTCTTTATCTGTGAATGCATAATGCATTCAAGAGGATCAAATGAGGGTTGATGGACTGTTAAGAATAAGATTTTTATTAAAGAGATAAAAAAAAGAAGAAGAGGCTTGTTAAGGTGAGACTCATGGAGTTGAGAGAGAGTAAGTAGCATCCATTTTAGTTTTGTGTTTGGCAAATAGCTCAAAGCGCTGTCAAATAGTTGTCTCCCTCCCTCCCTCCTTTGAATATTACTAATAATAACAGAAAAAATGCTGATGGCAAATAAGATGACAACAGCAGAAGTTTTTTATTTCCTTTCCCAGCTCCCAAATAAATGGGGCACTGTTTTCTGAAGTAAATGGAATCATTGCTCAGGGTAACAACCAGCAAATGGAATATGCAAAGTAAAGAGGGTGGGAAAGGGACAGAAGGCAAAGAAGGCGGGAGATAGACAAAGACAGATCGAGGGAGATTTTTTAACATCAGGCATCTTTTAAAGCCTCAGATGAGCATCGACTGGATTGAGGCAGATGAAGTCAGTGGTGAAGGCGAACGCAAAAGACAATGGGAGCGTGCAACAAAGACATGATTAGTAGAACAGGCTTTGACATCTCTCTTTCGACCTCCCCACCTTCCCCCCAGGTGATCTTTACTCAGAACAGTACATCTGGCTGAGCTGACGTGTAGTGTGTAAAGCAAGAAGGGGGGGGGGGGGGGGGCATCTGAGCGTTCATGGAGCTTTGTGCCTGGCTTCATGCCTGCCTTGCTGCTTGCCCAGCCAGGCCTGTAGAGAAAGGCCCCCTCTCCGCCTTTCCTGCTTCATCTCTCCTTTTCATCTCCCTCTTTACCCATCCATTTTAGCACTACCCCTAAGGGGCAAGCGACACTAACATTCACTCTCTGCTTTCATTCTCTATCTCCCTCTCCTTTCGCTTATGTTGTAAATGGAGGAATATCACAGCTAATCCGTCATGTTTATGAATGACATAGGGCCTGAGGAGAGGTTGGGGCACCTTGCCAGAAGTGGCGTACATCTCTGTTGCATGCCCTCTGCTTGGCTGATCCAATCTGCCCCAACAGCGATGGCCATAAAATATGTCTCTGGGGGATGGTAGGCTTGGAGGAACATTAGGCGGGGTAATTTTAAAGTATAACTCCAGCTGTTTCTGAGCTGAATCCTGTTTTCTCACCACTGTCAAATTCTACCACAATTCTAAACAAAATCCCAGCAACTGCTTCTTTATGGAGCTCCTTACATGGAAATGTAAGGCCTTTTAATACAGTCCTAAAGAGAGTAGTGGACACTTTTAAAATCAATCCCAAAAGCATCCCATGATTGTCAACAATATGGCTTCTTTCTTTGTAGAGATACATGGAAATTGCAAGTGTACACTCTGTCTTCCATGGTGGGATATAAATGGTGTAAAGTGCTCATCTTTCTATCCTTCTAAAGTCCTTTGTGATCCACCAATTTGACTTCTTCACTATACAGTGAAGTATACACTATACATGAGAACAGATTTTTAAGTGTTTAAAAGTTTCAAATCCTTTTATTAAAGGATGTACCATGACACCAGTATGTTGACGGAGAGTTTTACAACTAGTTCTCCAATGTCATTTAGAATGAGAAACGGCTCAAATTGTTCATCTGTGAAGGTTTTTCTGGAGGAAAAAAGGTCTGGTGATTAATAGATTGACTCTACAATGGTTTCCTCATAATCTCAGGCATTAGGCGAGGGTTTTTAATGACAAATAAGCAGCATTCAATTAATTATACGATCTCAAAGGGGATTTATGGAGGAAACAATCAGTGCAGAGCAAAGGGGAAGAGGATGCTATTTTTCATTGAGACAGAGTCCCATGAACCCCCGGTTACGAGTGATTTCTACGCCTTCACCTTCCTCCTCCTATATTTCGTTCCAACGTTCATCATCACAGGAGTTTTAAGGAACACACTGGATAGTATTTCACAGCCCATTCCTATTTTGCTCCTGGAGGCAACAAGGGTGAAATAAAATTTGAGTGTGTACTAGATGGTCCATCGTTGTCTGCCCTCAGGTTTTAGCAGTTTTGTAGACTATATTTGTTCAGCAAATTACTGAACTACCTTTTAGAAGTACCAGGCTAGTGAGACTTAATGCCACTTTGACTTGGAGTGGGCTTGTTCCTCTAAAACTATTACAGTAAATTGGAATTAGCTGTTTGAGCCAACTATGGCAAATTCACAGTAATATTCATGAGCATGCTCTTTACCTGTAGAATCTACAAACCAATTAACTAAACCTAGGCATATTTATGTCAGCCCAGCTACACTGCTTATTTCTATTGCACAAAAGTACCCATTTTTTTTACTGCACGAAATACAGTATAATAGGGAACATTTGCAAATGGATGTCACTGAAATTTTAGTTTTCTAAATGTGTGGGTAGAACATTTAGCTGTAATCTGAGAAGTACTATACATGTGGACCATTTTTCTTATTTTTCATCTAAAAATCCCCACCATCATATCCATGAGATATCATGTCACACACACACAATTAGAGTGGCTGTTGACAGAACTCTGTTTCTACATTACCCTAACCATTGATGTTAGTGTAAATAAATGGATCATGGGCTTTCACAGAAAACACTAACTCTCCCGCACTCTGCTAGATACAACAGGATTAGTTCTGACTTGAAAAGTGTGCACCAACATATTTGTAAAGCTAAACTGGAAAGCAGTCATGGCTTCCCACTTAACATATTCCATATCAGTTTGTCTAAGGCTTCGGAACAGGAAGAACCGTGGCCCCAGGCATATAAAAGGGATGCACTCTCACATTTGAGCTATTGAGTCTATTCCAGTCCGGGCAATCATAAAAACCACATCAGTCCAGATACATGACATGTTTTAAAACAATGTGAAGGTTGACTTGGAGTTGTGCCTGTAAACCCTTAAAAAACAACTCAGGAAGGTGAATTTGAGAATTGTACCCCACCACACACCAGTGTGTGCCTTATTAGATGGAAGTGCTGAGCATTTTGTTTTCCATTATTGGATTACTTAAGCAATATCTACCTTGTGCAGGTGCCAGGAGGCTTATTTGAGAAATCTGGCTCAAAGGAAGCTCTAGGGGGAAAACCTAATCTTATTTAGGCTGGACAACAAATGTGCCAAACAGCAGTGGGATGTATCAATGAGATAAATACAGGCTTTAGATTCTCTGAGGGCATTTCGGGAAAATTAAGATGCCTCAATTTGTCATTTCTTCTTTTTGCTCAGTAGTGGTGCACATTATGTTCTGCATGCTTGTCTGACTTGTTGCCTTCTTCATGAATAACTTTACCTGCCACTCATGAGTGATACTTTACACCCTTAATGTTAAGGGTCGTCACATGCATCTTAACTATTGCAAGTATTCTACCCAAGGCAGTGCTAAGACATCCATATGCTGACAACAATGTCCAGGCATGTGTGAACTAGTAATTATTATAAAGTAAATTACATCAATATTACCAAATGTTTAAGAGAGTTTAAGTGAAAATGAGAAATAAGAGATACAAGCTAGACAAGATATTAAAATGTCAAAATGCCATGGTCGAAAACTCATATAGGGGCAAGTTTCACCTCTGCAAAAGTTTATGGGCAGAATGATGAATGCAGTTAATCTGTCTGAGTCCAATTTTGAGATAGTTTAACCAAGCTGCACGCAGCTGATAAAGCAAAGACGGGGGCTAAGGTTTAGGCCATGCCAATCATTAGGTGCTAGATTGTAAAAATACACCTTTTTACCACAGCGTAAAGTGTACCTGGTAAGTAGAGCAAGGAAATCAGGCAAGGACATAGGTGAAAGTGGCGAAACATTAGAGAGAGGGGAAAAGAAAAATAGAACAGATGCCGTCATAGAATTGGCACAAAATGGAATTGCTGTCTGCCTTTGTTAATCAAGAGCTCTTACATTTGGTTGAGTAATTTTGTTTCTGTGAAAACAAAAGCATAATTAACAGTTCCCT
Organism: Hollardia meadi; assembly: GCA_037974645.1. Taxonomy (NCBI): domain Eukaryota; kingdom Metazoa; phylum Chordata; class Actinopteri; order Tetraodontiformes; family Triacanthodidae; genus Hollardia; species Hollardia meadi. The sequence goes on from JBBPCS010003841.1 coordinate 9,460, forward strand.
CACCCATGCCAAAGGGAAAAAAAATAATTGAATACGTCAGCTGAACAGGAGCTGTACAGAACATTTTGTTGAAGAGGATTCAGGTTGTCTCTGAACGGATGTATTAACTAGGCTAGCAACACTTTTTTCAAGAACTGTAAACAAATTATAATGGACAATGTTTCAGTGTTAATGTGTTCGAAACCAACAACCTCATTTTGAAAAAACATAAAACAATGAATGCCACCTCATGTCTGCTCCGAGAGACTCTTGGTTAAGTATTTATGTATGTGTCAAGATTTGATTTGATTTTCTATGACGTTACTGCACTCTTACAAGTCTTTAATCCTTCACCTTAAATTGTGTGAGTGGAATTATCTTTGCAAATTTATAAAACACAAAGTCCTAGTTCAATTTAGGTCAGCTAATAAATTAGCAAGCCATGAAACAAGCCAATTCCAAATAGTGTCCTTGTAAGCAGCAAGAGTGCTGTATGATTAGCATGATTAGCACCCCAACCTGGCTAAATTCTGTCTTTTTTTCTCACTTCTTTTGGATTTTTGAGCATGGAAAGAGCTTTAATCAGTGTCCCTCAACTTCAAATTATATGCTATGGTGTGGTGGGAAAAAAATGGCTTTTGGCTCAGGCTGCTGAGAAAAATAAGCACTGCTGTCACACTCTATGGGTAATGTTTTGTTGCTCTTTTTTTGTGTGTGTGTGCTGGCTGAAATCTTATCGTGGAAAGGGTAGAGAGTATCAGACTGCATCCTAAATTGGTTAAAAAATAACCTTTAGGGCAGAGTCACAGGGAGTGTAAAATGTAAGAGTGTCATATTAGAAGACATTTGCCCCGAATTCCCACATTTTCATAATCCAGCATCTTTGGCGCCCAAACAACAATACGTCTTGAAACACACCTCTCCACCACACTGCCACAGCAAGTGACCTGTGACAGCCTCTTTGAGGAGATTGTATCCACTCAAATACGTCCAACGTTTATATCTTATTATGGCCTGTAGGGATTTTCCCTGAAGAATAACCTCAGCCACGGGGTGAACAGTCTTGTTCCGCTTGGGAAGAAAAGAGACTGAATCCAATCCTTGAGCAGCAACCACGGAACTAAAGCCAGAATGTGACCGGAAAGGTTTATGTTTTTATGGCTTCAGTTGGAAAATCCTCTGCAACAAAGGCTTATTTTCTTCTCAAATTCCTCTGTACTTATTGGGTAATTATGCAGCCAAATGTGATTTCAGAGACATAAAACAGTATTAACATCTCACATATTTAGACTTAAGAATCTGATTCACACTCAATTTTCTGAACATTTTATTGCTGTTGTTACTACACAAAAAAGAATGTCTTTAATTCTACAATATTGCAATGCATTTTGATGTCATAGTTCACGATGTCGTCAATCACCGACTCCACATAAAGCTGTAAACACACAAGCTTAAGTACATGCAATATTAGCAGACTATTAATGTCAAACACCAACTCACTGTTGAATTGATTTGTTCCAAACCCGTGCTCTGTGTACAGTCTATCATTCACCAAATAAAAATATTGACACTGCTGTATACAGTTTTCAGTATACTGTAGGTGCAACACAGGAGAGAGGAACATGCTTTTAATTTGCAGTCAGTGTCAACGTTTGACAAGATATCAAACTCAACCAGACATCCTGGCTTTAGTTTTCCTGTCTCGTTCCAGTATCTTTCTAATGAACTCCACTCTATAAACGTAACTGTTTTAGTCCTGGATACCTTGTAAACACTTCCTCAGACTGTATATAAACACACAAACACCTTTGTGTAGCACTAACTGAGCAAACATGTAAACAGTAACAGATCATGTGTGAATGGTACATTTATCGGTTGAGACTCTATTAGGCTTATTTAATTAGAGCTTAAACGAGGAGGATATTACTTGAGTTTGTCATTCAGTCCATTAAACCTTTTTTTTTTTTTTTTACCTTACAGCAGGTTAGAAGTTCACTTTGAATATAGGTGTCAATCAGTGGTGTAGTCTAGTTTATTGTAGTGGGTATACTGTGATGATTCCCTCCCAGCCTTGTACACACCTGTCCCAGAGCGACACCCCATAAGCACCACCACACTCACTAATGCATACAGTACATGCATCCACACATAATTGAGAGCATTCTTAAAGACTGAGTATGTGTTATTAACAATTTATTATAAGCAACACTTATAATAAGTCTTTAACAGCCAATGATATTTACAGCTGGGGAGATTTAAACACTTTGGACTTTTCTACTGTTTTAGTCTTAATCACAATCTAACTCAGCCAGTTAGGGGCTGCTTTTAGCCTTATGCAAGTATTATTAACAATAACGGACAGCTTGACATTTTTACTAGTCACAATGTATTTTGGATATTCAAAATTACATTATGGAAATCTGGAATGGTTTTTCAT
>JBBPCS010003842.1:0-11874 GCA_037974645.1 Hollardia meadi
CCCCCCCCCCCCCCCCCCCCCCCCCCCCCCCCCCCCCCCCCCCCCCCCCCCCCCCCCCCCCCCCCCCCCCACAAACATAGATGCAAAGCAACTGTAATAATAAAAGCTGTAGAAATATTAACACTGTTAAAAATAGTATCTTGAGACTGAACTGTTCCTTAGATTGCCTGTCTCATTTTGTCATTTTATTTTCTTTCTCTCATGTATTAAATATCAGTGGCTCTCCAGGCTTATAAAATACAGTCCGTAGAGGTGTAGTTATGCGCATATCACGTATGGTGCAAGGCTTTTAGGAGAACAACATAGATGAAAAAATAGATAAACCTGCACACTAAAGTTTAATTAAGACAATGTTTCTGACTTACTTGGATCTTCGTCAGAGGTGTATACTACAAAGCAAGTTTGACAGAGCCAGGCTTTCTTTGCGGGAACTGGCTCAACAAAACCTAAATCCCCAGTCAAAGATAATGAGTATGACAATGAAGTTAATCAACTCTCTTTGTTAAACCAAGCTTTCTGATTTAGGCTCTGTACACGTTCACATTAAAAGGGGTGTTTGGTGCATCATTTGATGTCATCAACAAAATGAACCGATTGCGCACCGCCTACTTCAATCAAGAGGAACAGGTTGTTTTTTTTCTAATCAGTGTTCTTTAGGCTGCAATACAAGCAGTCTAAATGGGACTTGGCAGCAAATCAGAACGGAGCATTAAAACAAAATCCAAAGTGGTCGATAGTCGCTGTGCCTTCATAACTCTTTTAGTGTATGGATGATACGATGTGTAAAGTTTTAATATTATATTATAATATTATCCAAATTAAACAGGAAAAGATATTTTCTGCAAAAAAAGGAAAAAACAACAACAACACGATGCATCTAATTTGTGCTGCTGTAATAACTAAAAATAAAATTTTTGTTCAGTGGCATTACTATACGTACTGTACTTGAATGTATGTCTCAGCAAGTTTCAATTTCATGTATTTTCTCTTACAGAGGAATATCATCAGGAAAAGAATTAGTGAAAAGGCAGCACTTTTAATAGCCAATTTTAATCCAAAACTCTAAACATAACCTCCTCCGGACCAGGTTAGGTGTTCTCAGCATACGTTACCATACTGATGCAGCCAGGTTAAAAGAGAGCCAGCTTCATGAAAATCCTGGCTTTAGGCTTAACATACCTCGCTAACACATTAATCTTGCTTTGTACACCTCACAGGTCAGGATGTTTGAACAATGAGAACCACATCAATTTATACCTGATTATAATTAATAATTAAATGTATTAATAAAAGAGTACAGACTAGACCTACTCTACATGTAAAGTGTCATGAGACACGAGTACATAACAAAAAAAATTGACTTGACTCATGCACAATGATGACTCACGCTGACAAGCTAAATGATGGCAGGTGAGGCATCCAAACCCTACCAGAGGACTGTACTATGAAGCAGGATTTGTGGTTAGCTAGGTAACTTCAGGGTTAACTAACTGAGTAACTTATGCTGCACGTATAACCTGCTCTGGAGCAGGTAATGTTCGAGATAAGAGATCAATGGGACCGCATATTGACCAAGCAATTCTTTGGAAAATGTGCCCAGAGCTCAGTGCAGGATCATTAGAGGTGTACTCCTGTGTAGGAGGGCCCCCTTCTGTCTTAATTTAAATTTATTTCCTGCCAAAACCATTGTTTTGCTTTTGTATACTGATATCATCCTACAACATAGACTGATAGGCACTAAATCCTTGTGCTTATTGCACTTGTTACACTCATAAGATATGAAAATCCTGCTTTTAATTATATTTTTCAATTTATTTTTTCATTTGCTCCCAAGTCACAGATTTTTTTCAGTTGCAGCCAAAAGAAAAAGGTTAAAACTGTAGAACACACACCATAAAAATCAGCAGATCTATTTATGCCTTGATGATGAGGGAGTGATACTAAGCTTATTAATTTATGCATTCAGACAGTCTGCAATTATTAGCATTTGCATTTGGCAGTTGCAAATGTGTTTCTTTTAGACTGGATTGTGTAATATAATATTATTTACTTATTACTTTCATGTGAATGTGCTCATGGATACATTGAGAAATCCTGGGTTGACTTATTGAGTTGATGATCACCGTTGTGTGACGGCTTAGCCATCCATCCATCCATTCTCTTCCACTTATCTGGGATCGGGTCGCGGTGGCAGCAGGCTAAGCAGGGAATTCCAGACATCCCTCTCCCCAGCAAAGCTTTCCAGCTCCTCCTGGGGGATCCCAAGGCGTTCCCAGGCCAGATGGAATCCGCATTGTTCCTCCTCAATCCGAGGTTTGACAATCGGTCGGAGCCTCCTTTCCAGCACCCTGGAATAAACTTTCCCAGGGAGACTGAGCAGTGTGATACCCTGGTCTCCAGTCCCCCTTTTTAAAAATTGGAACCACCACCCTGGTCTGCCTCTCCACAGGTACTGTCCCCAACCTCCATGCAACATTGAAGAGGCATGCCAACCAAGACAGCCCAACAATGTCCAAAGCCTTTAGCATCTCAGGGCGAATCTCATCAACACCTGGCGCCTTGCCGCTGAGGAGCTTCTTGACTACCTCAGCGACCTCTGCCAGGGATATGGGCAAGTCCTCGCCCCGACTCTTCCCAAGAAGATGTGTTAGCCGGGTTCAGGAGCTCCGCAAAGTGTTCCTTCCTCCGCCCGACTATATCCCCAGTCTGGGTTAGCAGTTCTCCTCCCTGGCTGAACACAGCCTGGACCAAGCCCTGCTTACCCTTCCTGAGCCGCCTAACAGTTTGCCAGAACTTCCTTGAGGCCAACTGAAAGTCCTTCTCCATGGCCTCCCCGAACTCCTCCCACACCCAAGTTTTTGATTCCATGACTGCCAAAGCTGCAGCCTTTCTGGCCTCCCGGTACCTGTCTGCTGCTGCAGGAGACCCCCTGGCCAACCAAGCCCGAAAGGCCTCCTTCTTCAGCTTGACGGCTTCCTTCACCACTCTTGTCCACCAGCGGGTTCTTAGGTTGCCGCCACGACAAGCACCAGTGACCTTTAGCGCGACTGCAAAAGTTAGGGTTAGTGAAGCCAGATAACAGAAAGATATCCTGGCCTCACTTTGTAGTACAGGCCTCTGGTGATATCCAAAAACACTTAATTCAATAAAGTACATGAGAAGAAAATACAAAGAGGAAAACAGTAATACAAAAGCCATACATCACAACATCAAACATATATTACATAGAAGCATTATGTGACCTCATAAATCAGAATTCAAATATCTACATTCACAAATATATCCAAGTTAGATGAGAAAGAGATTTTTTTTTCAGCTGAATCAAATCTCTAAAAGACAACTGCTGTATATATAAAATTTATTTCATTATTAACAAGTCTATCTGGAAGAATAGGGATAGTCATTATAACATTAACATTGTTCAGATACCTTGGTTATTTCAGAAATGTTTTATCTAACACTCTTGATTCTGATCTTTGGGTGTGGAGAGTGAAAATATAAAATCTCTCTTTGAAGTAAGAAGGTATTTAAAGCCCCACCTCTGTATCTGAGAGAGGCACCTGGATGATTTGCCTCTCTGAAATGCACTGCCCCTGGGTTATGCTGGTCCTGGGTCAAGATGCAGCTCCTATGTTCTGCTATCCTTGTTTTTAGTGCTCTTTGTGTTCGTCCTATGTTCTAAACCACATGGACATTTAATGAGATAACTTATATTTTTTGTGCAACAAGATATAGCACCTCTTACTTTTGTTTTTGTCAAATCTTATTTTTCAAAATAAACTCTTTACCCAGAGCTGAATAGGACCACTATTTTGTGCAGTCTCTGTCTTTTTTAAATTAAGGCACCCTTCTTGTTTTACAGTATTAAACCTGTTACAGGCAGCATTTACCCAGCTTTCATTGTACCCTCTCATCTGGAATCTATATTCCAATCTGCTTGTTTTTCATAATCTATTTGTTGAGTGCAGGTTCTGCTAATACAGCTAAACTGGCTAATAGGGCTGAGTGGGTGGAGTGATTGCCCATGTAAAATGCAGTCCCACATAACATTTCCATGGAGAACAGACAAACTCATTTTTTAACAAATCCTTACAACTAAAATTCTGGAATTTTTTTTAATTAATAAATGAACATTATATTATATTGGAATAAATTTTACAAATAAAATCCAAACACATTACAAAAACAAAAATCAATCCATCCTATTGACCTTATTCTTAGCCCCCATGATACCTTGCGTGAATTATGTCACTGAGCCGTAACCGGCATTTTCCATGGTAACGGTACACAAATCCTCTTTCTTAGAGCGATTTGGAAAACATGTGGGAACACCCCCTGTTACATCTCAGACGAGATATTGTGATCATACCTCTGCCTTCTGCTATCGAGGGATGGGAGGACACCCTGAAGAAGTGGCCTGGTAACGTACACTTGACTATTTAGCTACTTCATTGACTCCGTTGCTGCAGACTGTGAAGGGATGAAAAGCTCTGAGTCGTATCAGTAACATTACTTCCACAGTAATAAGGTCAGTCACGTTTTTTAAAGGAGCTGGGACACAACCTTCTCTACCTTAAAGCAGACATAGAGCCTAATCAGAGCCTTTAAGTCCAACATCACTGGGCCTGGGTTTTAGGCTAACGGCTCGGTGCTCATGTGTTGCAGGGCAGGGTGATCTGCAGCCATGTAGCTGCAACACTGTGGAAAGTAAAATGTTCTCATAGTTTCATTCACTTTTTTCAATGTGTTTTGTATTGACAGTTAGACGTTGGTCCCCCAGCAGGACAATGTGTGCTGCCACACCACAAAAACTGCTCAGGAACAGCCTGAGGAATGTGACAAAGAGCCTAAGGGATCCACCTGGCCTCAAAGTGCCCCAGATCCAAATCTGATTGAGCTAGTTTTGTGGGACGTGCCTGAAAAATTACGATCCATGGAGTGCTGTTGGCATGGGGGGGTTTACTTTGTCTGAAACAATGTTTGGGTGGGTTTTATGGGTCAGAGAACATCCACATGAATACCAGGATACTTTTCCACTAGAACATTGTACTGTAGCCATGATCAATGTCATTCTCTTCATCTGTCAGTGGTTTTAATATTGTGGCTGATCGGTGTATGTGTGAATGGCTAAATAGCATTGGGCAGAGCTTTGTATTGCTTCTGATACATTATTCAATACATTATTCAATATCTCAGCAAGATTGGAGAAAAAGTCCAAAAACTGGCACCAGATTTGTGTATCAGAACTTTGATTTTTCTTCTTTACTGTACCATCAATCATCTCATGACCATTCAGATTTATCTGGTGTCCCTTTATATAAAACTGTATGTAAAGTAGTTCAAACTAGCTCCACCTCCTGCAACGACAACACTAACATGCTGTTTACACACTGATGCTTCAGCAGTAATTATCTAATGGCGTCATATATAGTAATATATCAGCCAGAGGGACCAAACCAGTACTTCTACTTTAATACTTTTATAACTTTACTTTAACTGTTAATACTTATGTACTTCATGCATGACTTTTACAACACTGGGTTGCGCAACGAAATGAACTTTGTAGTCCTCTTCGTGCTACACACACATAACATATATAGAGGTAATTCAGTTTAGAATACAGTTGGATATTAAAAAATATATAAAAAACAGCAGTATATGGTTATTTCTATTCAAATATCCATCTACATGTATACACACAATATATAATTCTATGTATTTTTTAAATTTGAGTCTTGATTTTGAATGTAACCAGCAGAGATGATAATATGGTCAACCTCTGGGAAACATTGTCCATCAACTTTGACTTTGTTTGAGCACCAAACATCAATGATGTTAACACAGAGTCCGCCTCCCCTCATCCTGCCGGAGTCCTGCACTCTGTCGGCTCCGAACACGGTTCACCCCGTTGAGTGCAACAGCTTGATCCAGGATGTTGTAGTGGAGACAGGTGAAGATGTGGACACAACGGCCTCTGACTTTCTGTTGCTTGGCCTGCCTGAGTCCCATTTCATCCCATTTCCTCAATTGTAATGGAGTATTTTTACATTGTTGGATTGGTACTGTATTTTCACTTAAGTAAATCATCTTACTACTTCTTCAACCACTGCATGTATGCTGTAGATTTAAATTCTCTTTTGACTGCTATGCGAATAATATTAAATTATCCGTGTCACTAAAGTGTGAGAAAATCGTACAATTTGTCAGGCAATGGGAAGTCAGACATTGACTATTGCTCAGAATGTCAAGCGCTTGATTCTATTTTTCCACTTGAGAAACATTGCTCAGAATCCAATTTAAGATCTATCTATCCATCCATCCATCTATCTCTGTTCTCATGTCTCTATTTGCACTCACTGTAAATCCTTGAAGTCTGATGTCTCATGCACAGTGGGTGTTATGTGTTCCCATGGCCACAGGGTGGTGCTGTTGTACTTCCGACAGCTGGCCTCTTCCTCACAGTTCCAGTTTCTCACTTATACAAGGCCAGTATATTTCATCTGTGTGTGTACCACTGTACGCAGAAATTTCTCACAATTACAATGCAGTCATTTATATTCTTATGCCGGCATCAGCACTCTCCTACACGGGAAATAATCTGTTGTATGATTGATGATGGTCCACTCGTGTAGCTGATGAACATTTGTCTTGTATTTATGGCTTTTAAGTGCCACGAGTGGTCCAGGTTGGCATTATGGATATCTCTGTCGCAGATAAGACTTGCATTGTTTAATTGGAGTGGAGGGAAAAAAAGAACACTGTTTGCAAATCTTCACCCAAATCATTTCCTATAAGTGGAGCAAGTCCCACCGCTGGAGCAAGTCCCCCCCCCCCCCCGACAAGTAAAACACTAACTTCATCTAAATGCTCCGTTCTCTTACACTGAATCGTATTCGACAGATTAAATACATCACTGGAAAAATAATCCCACAGGCTAATTAGTATTAGTCTGAGCCTGAGGAACTGTTTATGCAGCGTGCACATGGCTGAATACCCAATGGATTCACAGTGTGAATCAAAGAGCTACACCTGAAAGAGTGCATTAAATTCTATAGAAGGCTCTGTAAAGACTGCAGCAATGGGACTATTAGAGCCAAGGCATGTTCAAAGCCCAGGTAGAAATGAATGCATTATTTGCCTCATCTCTGTTCTCTCTTCAAGAGCTGATTTGAATCAGATTGCCACCTGTACCCCCTTTCCCTCCTGTTCAGCAGGTGACAAGGCAGCTCTAGCCTAGCGCAGTTGGTGGTGGCTCTGTCACCGAACAGGCTGACTGCTCGGCAACCAACTGAGAGTGACCTTTCTTCCTTGTTCCACCAGGACTCGGACTCTTCAGACTTGATAAGTGGCCAAAGTGGCAGCAGCCCACAGTGCCTTTACACCGCCTTCCCCTTCAATCATAACCCACCTGCCCCCACGCCTGTGCGATGAACCTTCCCCTGTTCTCATGTGGGATAATTTATCCACTCAGGCGTGTCTGAAGGGAGTGGCTGACCTTTTCATTTTAAATACTAATGCTACTTTTTTGTGATTTTAAGAGCATGGGTTGGGACAAGACACCTGCCTGGTGGATTATCCTATGACAAGCTGGGTGTTTAATATTCTTAGCTCATATTTAATGAGGTAAAAATATTGCTCCCAGCTGCCCTCCACTTTCATTACTGTCTACTATGGAATTTACCTTTATTTTAGTTTATTTTTTTTTTTAAGTTAAAAGGTTTTGAGGCAAATTACACAAATTTTTGATGTCACAGGTGTTGAAGTGATATTTTATGCTTTTATCTAAATGCTGCATCGCACCGAAGCTTTTTCACACAGGCAAAGGCTGAATTTATCCACCTCAGAAAGTATGGAGACATTTATGGATTGTTTTTTAATATGGGTGAATTATATTTGGTGTTGAAGACTTATCATTAGAGTTGAGTTTTTTCCATTACAAAAAGGAAGACATTGTATCGCACACCAAGACACAATAATGTCCAAGACATATTTACACTGACATAAAGAGAGTAAAGATGTATGACTCCAAATGACTAGGGAACATCCTACAACCAAAAAACCAATTTTAATTTTCATCAATAAAATCACTTCAACTCAAACAGCAAACATAGTAAGAAGAAACAATAAGTGTTTTACATATTTCTCTTAAGGCATCATTTGACCTTCTTTCAAACTGGTGAAAAATGGTGTTTATATGCAAGGGTTACATCTTATATCCCACCACAGACCCCACCTTTAAGAATAACTAGGCCTACCCATGTTGGATCTCTGGGCAGAATTGTTATTTGTAGTTGTCGTTCTACAACTTTAGCCTACAGAGGTCCTACATGGTGATATCACTCTTCCCAACTGTCGGATCAAACCTGGCATCAGTGGTGACCACTCTTATACAAAGAGATGTACAACATGTCGCCACTTCCTCCCACTGTACACAAATGAAGCCAAAATATCCTGGATACGAGCGCTGCCATCTTGCGCTGGTGATGTCATTTGGAGCCAGAGTCCACGCGGTGGAGCCGCGGTATCAAGTTCCCGCCCATACACCCACCCAACTAAATTGTCGACTCAGCTGTCAATCATGACGTTTAACCAACTTTTTATAGCATCAAATAACTACTATAACCAAACTGATCAGAAAAATTAACACTTGAACATACATCAGTGTGATAAGAACTATCTAATATGACAGAAACCCTCTTTGGGAAAAATTTATTTGACGTCCCATCTGCTAATATGGAGTGGGCGGGGTTTAAGACCTGTACTGCAGCCAGCCACCAGGGGGCAAGGAGGACTACATTTGATTAATTTAGCCTGTTTTAGTTTCTTGTACATGTGGGTGCAGATGACCCTGTAGGAGTGGATTTGCTTCTGCAGCATTTGACTGCTGTGCCAGGCCATTCAGTTGTGCTCGATGGGCTCGTTGATTTTTTTTTTTTCTGCGTAGCGTCTTGAACTTTCATGCAGGAGATTACTGTCACAGACCTGCATTTAGAATTTGCCTTTCTATCAACCAGAGCCCCTATCTTTTCCCAACCTTGCCCTAGTTTTGTAGTTCATTCAACACTAGTTTATTGCCAAAACCACAAACTTTCCCAAACCTTAAAGCATACCCCTGCACAGATATTCCAAAGAGAAAGAATTGTGAAAACTCTGCCATAAAAAATGTCTGAACTTATTCCAGGCTTTGGCACAATCTTCCTATATCGACATTTTTGTCTGGTGATAGGCTGGTTCAAACCCAATACAACCCTGACTGACTCTGTACTTTCCCCAGACTTTCAAACTATGTACAATTTATTAGCTGAAAACCAAAAACAGTTGGCCAGAAATTTTAACTTCCCTTCACAACTATATTAGCTTTTCTAGCCATACATTCTAGTTCTGTTACTGACTTTCCCTGGGGTCTTTAATGTGTTGCTCTCGACTACTATCTAATAAACATCCTAGATATTTGAATATCTCAGAAATACTGCTCAAACTTAGCTTGAATGTCGTGTTGAAAGGCTTTGTTTGCTTTCCTTTCTTTTTTTGCATTTAGCTGCAGTATATGTTTTTTCAAGGCAATCAATCACATTTAAACAAATTGCAAAACTGTTGGATACCATCAAGAATTGTAGATTAGTTCTGCAAAGAGCTCCCATGGGATCTATCTCGGTAAACACTACATTTCATCTGGAGCCACCAGCTTGACAGGCTTGTCTGCGGATTTGTTTTGGCTTTGGAGTATATGATTATGGAAACAAATCACTGGTACACAGTGGTTCAAAGCTAAAGCGGTTTTACACTCATTTAAAAGCTTGGTGTTTTTATTGGAAGCATAAGAGGTTATCACAGGGCTCATGTAGCCCGTGACATCATCCCAAACAATGTCTGGTAGCCAAGTCTTGAAATGAAGTTAGGACTGCTCCCACAGTTCCTGATAAAGACTCATTTATCAAACCTATTTTACCTGGCTGTGTCCTCGACACTGCATCCAAAAGGGCTTGTTGGAGGATAAGATTTTTTTTCTTTTTCTGGTTTGCAGACTTTAAATCAGAAGTTAATACAAGCAGTTATTCCTGGCTTCTCCTTTGGTACTCTGACCGTTTACCCCGTCACCGTCTGCAACTGTGATAAAGACAGAGCCCTTTGCCAAGGAGTCAGCCAGTGCGGTAGCACATCAGTGTTGAGCATCAAACGCCTGGAGGAGTGGGATAAGGTAATGTCCATGACCTCGAGCAGGTGAATAGTATCGAGGTGAGAACACAGCTCTCTCCAGATGGGGGGTCAGACAGGGACCAAGGGCGTTCTTGTTATTTGTGATTATTCCTCCTAGTATCTGCAGGACTGCTTTTGGAGGTGATAAGAAACAGCAAGACAGAATGGTCAGAGTTTTAGGGCTGCTCCTTCTCAACTCAGAAGCCCCATAAGAAATGGTTACAGTCTGAGGAACTAATTTCTTTTCAGTGCCATTGGGTCAGGTGTACAGCCTTTCAGGGATTTAGGGGGATTATGGCCACCCCTTAGCAGCCTCTCTCTGCCTGACCACAGACTTTCCCTCCAGCACCTGTGCAACACTAGGGAGTGTCCATGTGACATGTCTATTGTGCGTGTGACTCTGATTCCTGAGATGGACTTGTACAGGGAGAGAGTTATTTCAGGAGTCATTCTCTGCACTGACGATGTTTGGTGACTGGCTGCTGGAGCACTTTCAAGGCTTGGATGGACAAAAAACTCTCCTGTTCATAATAGTATGAATCAGTACAAAAGGTGAACAACTGTGTCTGGCTCTTTGATAACAAAGTCCAAGGTACAAGACTGTGTACATGAAAATTTAAGGAGAGAAGTCATTACCACTCCCAAGGCTCTTTTAGGTTAAAACATTGAATCACCAAGTTTAAAATTCTGTTGTGTGTGCCATCCGGCAGCTGTATACACGCTTTGTAGAAATCTGATAAGACAATCAACAGTTAAAATCAGGTTCACTTTCACAGTATGGGTCACTTTTGGATGAATTGAATGAATAAAAAACGTATTTTCCCACACTTGAACCAGCAGCTGCACTATTGGCTCAGCCTATATTCTGGACAAAACATGCTCTCCATTATAATTTGTCAAACAATAATTTAAAAGAGCCTTTTTTTTTTAGAATTAATATTAATTTGGAGAGTATTCCCAGCATGCTGCTAGCGAGTGTATAGTCTCTTGACGACAAGCTGGGTGAACTTCAGTGCTGAATCAGCTCTCTGAGGGACAAGAAGGAATGTCGCATATTCTGTTTTAACGAGATCTGGTTGGGCCCGAACACATCAGATCCACACATCCGGGGACTGGACACCACCCTTTGCTGGGAGAAAACAAATGACACTCGCCATAGACCTGAATTTAAAATAGCAGTAACTACAGCCCCCTGCATTGGCACCCCCACTGCCCCACCGGACTGGCTCTGTTTTGTTATGCAGTGCTAAAGTCAGTATAGCCTAAGTCAAGCTTCAACTGTCTTGATCGTGCTTTTTTTTTCTTTCTTGAAAGTCACATTTCCTAAACAATGAATGTCTCATTACAATGAATATACACAGATTTTCTCTGTATGGCCTGTTGTCCTCCAGGTCACCATGGTGAGAGAAGGTCGATGGTGCAGGTGCTACTTGGCGACGCATCGAGCTGCTCAGTCGTCCTTCTGGATCCACGTTTTAAAAATTCATTTCATAATCTACATGTACTAGAAATTATTTCATTATAATCTATATATTCTGTGATTTGATGGTCTGTTCTGTGCACACGGCATCTATTGCAAAAGAGACAAAATTCATCACCTTCTGCCCTCAACTGGTACCAATTTATCTTTAAAGACAGGAACCTTAGAAACAGCTATAGAGCCAAATATATATCTAG
>JBBPCS010003843.1:0-11873 GCA_037974645.1 Hollardia meadi
TGTGTGTGTGTGTGTGTGTGTGTGTGTGTGTGTGTGTGTGTGTGTGTGTGTGTGTGTGTGTGTGTGTGTGATCTCTCTGCTGAGTACACGGCTGCTCCAATGTCACTGTGCTTATTGGAGGTAAAACTCCTAACTCATATTCAGTGACAACATAAAGCTGTCCGCAGTGTGTGTGTGTGTGTGTGTGTGTGTGTGCGTGTGATTGAGGAGGTCAGTATTGGACAACGTGAGTGTGTGAGGTTTGCAGTGACAGGACCGAGGGTGGGGGGCAGGAAAAACAGAGAATTCTCCCCCTCAGTATCCATATCATTGTAAACGTATACTTTTGAATAATATAATAACACGCATTGAAAACACTTGTGCTAATTACAGACACAAAACAATGTGTTTTTAGGTTTTTAAAGATTGGGTCGCCCCTTCATCTGCCTCACAGTGGTTCGGTCCACTGCCGACCAACCCGGCACCCCCAAACACGTAGCGCTTGGTGTCTGTAGCGGCCTCGTGTGTGTGTTGGTGGTGGGGGCTAACCTCCAGTGAGTAAGTGCTTTGCAAAAGTTAACTTAAAACAAAAGATGGGCCGACATTTTTATTTACTTCTAACGCAAAATAGAATAAAACACATGTACAGTTATAACCAAACTGCATTAACTCGCGGTTGAATCTTGTGCGTCACCGTGGCCGCCATCTTGGTACATACCAGCCATGTCACCCAATGCATTATGTCCAGGGCGGGAGGAAGTCACTCCCCCATTAAAATCATAATACATATTTGGTGGCATAAATGTCCATCAGTTGTTTTTCAGAGACACTTAAACTAAATATTTATTTATTTTTTGAAGAATATTTAGTTTGACTTAGTTGGGTTATTAATTTAAACTTATTTTGAGCTTCATGTACATGTGAATCTACTGGAGTGGACACATATTTAATGACGACATAAATGTTTCCAAAAATATGATAACAAGGTAAATTCATACTGAAACTATCTTCATGATTCTCACAGAGATTCTGTTAGATTAGATCACACCATACTCATGTAATTAGGAACAATACATCCATATATGGTGTACCAAAACCAATTTATTAATGCAGCGAGTCGCAACGTTGCTACTGAAAGTTGTTTTCTAATAATAGCCATTGTGTGATATATAATATATGTTTCATGAGATGCAACACGTTCATTAACATTTAACCAAATCCACAAAACCCTTCTGTTCTGTCTCAACCAAACCACATGTGAGACTCTTTGTACACCCACCACTTCCTGCTGCTCTGACCTCTCTGTTTTCCAGCTGTTAAAGCCACTTTGGGATTTCAAGACAATAAAACCACAAACTGAAGTACATTGTTGTTCTACAACATTTTTAAAAGCCGCCTGTGAAAAAGGAACTTATTCCAAAAACAATGATTTGCTTGCAGGAATCCTCTGGCTTTGAGGTGACAAAATTAACCAATGTGAAAAATGGAGGTGGCATTTTGAAATAAAGTCTTCTGTATTTTGTGATTCTGTCCTGGAGGTCTGCTTTGAAACAAAGATTTAAACAACCCCTGAGTGATTCAGACTGCAGGGGGAGAAAATTCACAAGTTACGCTTTTTATTCTCAAGAAATCCCACCAAAAGTCCCGCATGTAAGTGAGCTGCCGGCCTGCTCAGATTGGATGACGAATCGATGTGTCACCATGGTGATGCAGATGAAGGGTGATGTCACCACGACCTAACTGCTGTCCTGTCAGCTGGGTCAATGGATGCAATCAGGATTCATCAGCCGGGTTGCTCTGTGACATTTCAGCCCGTCGGTACTTTGTGGTAAATTGCTGCCGCAGCTGTTGAGCCGCGGCCGAACAAACACAATTTATTTGAAAAGGGAAAAGTAAGAGGAAAGCATCCATTAGGTGTTTCTGAACCAACTCATTTTATTTCCCCCACAACAGAGAAAATCCATTCTGTCAAAACGTCCCTCAGGAACTGCAGGTTTTTCCTCATTTCCTAACAGGACCCGCTGTTTTTCTTCCAGCCAGCAGAAAGGAAAGGAGGTTGTTAACGTTGTTCATTAAATCAGTGTGTACTTCCTGTTAAAAGTCTCCCTGCTCTCGCTCTTGAGATCGTGGGGAAATAAAGTACAAGCTTCTTTAAAGAAAAATAAGCAAGTTTAAAGAAGTGACTTGTGTGAATATGCCACCAGGCGTAACTATCTGAACTCCATTGACGCTGATGTTCTTACATTTCCTCTAAAGAAGCTTCGGATCTATCAGGAGCAGGGCTCAGCTGTCAATCATGATGTTTCAGCCCCTTTTTATATCAGAAAAATGAACACTTGAACAAACATCAGCGTGATAAGAACTACCTAAAATGACAGAAACCATCTTTTTTTTTGTTTGGCCCATGTCCCATCTGCTAACATGGAGGGGGAGGGGTTTATGACCTATACTGCAGCCAGCCACCAGGGGGCCATCCAGATGTTTTGGCTTCACTTTTGGGTTATGTCGTCCATCTTTATTTTAGTTTCCAAACGTCCGGTTGAATTACAGGAAGATGTGTATTGACGGTGCATCTAGAATGTTTTGTTTATGAAATGGTGTCTTGGGGCTTTAAATGTTCCGCTCAGTATAAACAGAGTGATCACGCTTGACCGAGTCACTGGAACAACACGATACAAACTATGTCCCATATGTGACAATGTGGGAAAATAACATTTGAAGCCACTTACGGAGAAACTCAAGAGGAAAATCAGTGTCCAAGAGTCTTTTGTCAGGCTAAGTAATGTATTTTGTCAGGTCTCTCTTGTTCTTCTCTGCCCTTGTCTTCAGAGTTTTGTAAAGCTTTTGTGAAGCTGAAGACAAATTTTGACTCTCCCAGGCAATAAAGTATTCATGTGGTATTTGTATCCTAAACGCATTTGTTAAATTGTTCATGAGATGGCGTAAAGAGTTTCCTGCAGACTGGGAACAGTGAAGTCCATTTATCAACCAGAACTTTCAGAGCGCTCTGCGCCAACGATTTCCTGAGAAGAAATGACTCATAAGTGAGTTCAGAATGTTCCTGATGCACTCACTAAATTTAGCCTCATAATGTAAAAAAGACATTTAAAATCCTCTCTGTCCAGGAGCATCGTCAGGTCACTGTGGCTCTAACCTGAGGAGGGAATGAGCTTTTTCCACAAGGTTGATGCTTGTTGCTGGACCTTGGTATTCTTTATATTAAAGGTTTGACACTTCTTCAGAAGTTGACATGTGACACTAAAATGTGTTCTTGGTAATGCAATCACCTCCGGGCACTCACTTTAAACAGGGCAGATTAAATCAGGCGTAGTTTGTCATAAAAATAGTAAAGTATCATTTCGTTTTGTCTGAAAATGCTCTTAACTCATCCATCGCAATATGCATCACCAACGCCAACATGGCCGCCACAGAACAAGTATTAAAACAGGTGAAAATCACTACAAGTCTGTCCATGTTGACAGCTGCAGCTATGTGTAAGGAGAGTTAGCCTCTTCCGTTAGCTAGTTAGCATGCGGAGCGGCTCTACAAGGTTTCAGTGAGCGTTAAAGAGACTCTCGCCTTTGACTATCCTACATATTTTTTTGTGAAATAAGGTCCGGTGGTGGTCCACAGGAAGGGGAGGGCCTCTCTGGAGCATCAGCCCACAACCTAATCACTGTTCGATTCCAACACAATACTCGGGTTTCATTTATGACGGCTAAAAATAACAACGAGTTTTCTGTGGAAACATCTAACACATGGTTAGCTCCAACAATCTAAGGTGGATCTGAGTACATAATCCTGGAGGTCTTTCTCAGTAAAGATGTTGACTTCGAACTTTGCATTCTTGGGAGTTTAAAAATGTTAAGTCAAACTCTGTTGGACTAATATCAGCTGCCTTGCTTTGTTTCTTGTTGTTGGCTTGCTGTTTGACTGAGTTAGCAAAATTTGATGACTTGTTTTCGATCATAAGCCAAGTCAGTCCATTTTGACAGAGGTTTAGCCGGTAGCATGTCCTAGCCAGGTGTTAGCAGCATATCGTCTTTGGTTCCAGTTACGTGAGCTTGTTGCTAATGTTCTGATTTATTTGGAATTCTTGTACGAACGTTGCCTGCTGCACGGTGAAAAATGTTAAACAGTGTTCGGACACTGCAGCTTATTGTAGTTAGCAGGTACGTTACATCTGACAAACAGTTACAGAAACCTGGGATTTATATTTGTAAATGTAAATTTTGACCGTGAGACCAAAGTGTATCTTTCTAAACGTGTTACTTATAGCGTTTAAAACCCTTCAGAGGATCCGACCGTTCTCACTGGGATGTCCATGATGGACGTTTGCTCGACTGTTTCTCGCCTGGCTACAGTGGACACAGTAAGAGCTGTAGAGTAGAAATACAACAGTTATGAGCTCATATCCTCCACTATCCCCAGTGAAAAGTCATGGTGGTGGTACTGGTCCACTCCAAACACAAGTCCGGGCATATCAAGAACACTTGGAAACGTTTCCAAAGCGTCCATCTTCCGCCGAATATGGAAGTGTTTTCTGTTTTTGCCATAATATCTGGCAATAGGTAGAGTTATAGGTCATGATGCTGGTCACCGAAAGGGCTACAGAAGGGACAGAGGTCACACTGGGTGAATATGAGACAACTCAATGAATAAAATATGAACCTGTTGAAACTTGAAATCTGTTCTCCTAAATATTTTGCTTCTTGGCCATTTTATGATCTTTTATGGTTATTTTTGCCTCGAGCCTCCATTAATTTCTGACCCTTCCAGCAGTCGTGTTCGCTCAAACAGGCCGCTCGCTTCCTGTTTCTGAGCGACTTACTGATTCTCTTCCAGATGACTTGAAATATTAAATGTGGCGTCTCACCTTGACGAAGCCACTGAAGGGCACAATGACATAACGGATGTTGAACATGCGGCAGCGATGATAAGATTTGTCCACAAATTACAAAGCAGATGATTTGAGAATGCAGCATCTCTCTCTCCACACACACACACACACACACACACACACACACACACACACACACACACACACACACACAGAAGTGCCTCTGCCAACATTCTGATGTGCGCTTCATATTTCATGCATCACCAACTTTCCGTGCCGAGGACAAATCTTACCAACTTCATCCAAACATTTTATTTTGTTCCACACAAGCAAAAAGGCTTTTCAGATTCTGTCCGGCTGAGTAGAACTTGGGGGGGGGGGATTATTCAGGCATCTGTTTGTTGGGTCGTGAACAATGTCAGAGGGTCTGACAGAGTTCACCAAGTTCCTGATGCGAACAGTACTAACATCTATGAACTGGCAAGGGTGAAACCGTTAAAAGACTCTAAACAGACGACATGAGCTGCCTGTGAACAGAGGATGGACTGTAGAGAGCTCAAAGGTGTCGAGGACAATCACCCGTTATCATGTGACCGTTCTTAAGGCCATGACGCTGGGGGGCGTTTAATTCGCACGTCAATGAGTACTTTCACCCAGAAAGAGAATATCAGGCAGCAAAAAGATAGACTTTTCTGAGCTTTCGCAATCATTTGGTGCGAAACAGACGTCACGTTACAACTCCTAATGACAACCTGTTGATTGGTCGCTCACATGTTTTCCATCAGACATGAACGGATGTTTCTTTCATCGTAAATCTGTATACATTCTGGCGACAGGAGGTCAGATCGTGCAGACCCTCCTCACTGAGGTTTCTTCCAGTTTGTTTTCTGGGTTTTGGGATAAAGATAATGACTTGGGATGAGTACCATTGATTGCCCCCCGTGCAGACTACTTTGTGGACAGGCAGCGGAGATGAACCCGGTGAATGCGACCTCTCTGTCCTGTCCAGCACTGCAGTGGTTTGATTGTTTTCTGGAGACTTTGACGGGAGGATGTGGAAGAATAACTGCAAACTCTCAAGGACGACTCAGCAGGTGGATGTGGAATTTGGTGTCCTCAGCTACCTCCTCTCCCCCGTTGTTACTGTACCGTCCTGTTGCCTCCCACATGCGGCGATACTGTACTCAGTGTGTGTTAATTGGAGCGTCCTACTTTCTGCTGTTTGTGAACTCCAGCTGCACTGTTGTCGTGCAGGAAGAGTTTCCCCCCAAAAAAACCATACAAACAGCCAGAGGTTCAGTTCTTAATGATTCAACCAGTGGCCTTTGTAGTGGCTGCATGATACGAGACAAAAGCTTTTAACTGTTTCAGATTAAAGCAGTTAATCATGCAGAAACATGCAGTGCCCTTTTTCTTAAAAACTACAACTGAATATAAACAGAGAGGACTGGGTGTGATACATCGCCTTGAGACGGGACGGGAATCAGAGCAGCAGGATGAGGAGGATGAGGAGGATGAGGAGGATGAGGTGACGTTCCTGCTGGTGTTTTTGCTGTGAATGAAGGTTTGGACGCTTCCTGCCGCTCAATGAAAAGACTCCACGCTGAGATAAGAGCGTGAGAAGAAGAGAAAGGTGGCGGCTGTGATCATACTTTGTTCCTCAAGCTTTCACACTTCTCCTCGACAAAATGCCTTTCACACAGTTTGCTTTTTGTCGCCTCTCTTTATTTTATCTCTAAATGCTGCCACAAATCTGCCAGGGGCTGGTGTAAACAGGCACGGTGACAAGCCTTCGGAGAGCGGGTAAACCGCAGGCTTTTCAAGCTCCGACGTCGCTGTTTGAATACTGAAGCACCTCGCGCTCCCCGGGGAGCACGGCAACTTTTCTGCCCCAAAATCGATGGGAAACACAAACCCGCCCCCCTGCTTCCATCCAAAAATCCTCCAGGCTTCTCTTCTGCTTTAAATACTGCAACCAGAACTCCAAACTGTTTGTCTTGTAGATGCTGAAAAGAGCGCGCACAAAGAGGGACTTCATACTTAATTGATTTTGTTAATTTCTTTACAACAGCAGCAGCAGCGTTACGGCTGACTTTGCAGAAAGATAATAGTTTATTAAAGAACTAAATTACCTGTGATGTTGAGTATAAGCACCATAAACAACATAAACATGGTGCCAATGATTGAAGACCTGTACTGCAGTGGTACTGCGAGTACAGCAGAAGCCTTTTATCTGTTTTATCGCAGCAACATGTGATACTAAAACCATGTTTATTCATGTTTCTCTAACAGCTTCTGCTCTCCTGGTTTCAGTCTTTCCACCAGATGTTGAACTGCTGCAGGGCAACCCAGTCGCCAGAATAAACGTTGGCATTCTACGTTTCTGCAAACTTTCTGTTTTGTTACTTTTCAACTTGCATTTCAATTTCATGTCGTGACAACGCTGTGCTTTGAAAACAGTATTTCAGCTTGAGATGTCACATTCTACTGAATCGGCCGTGTGGGCTACGATAGTCATTCCACCCCCAATGATTTATTGATTTAAAAAAAGCAACAAACAGAACCTTTAACCCCTCGTGAGTCATGTTCACCCTGCTGGCTTCAGACGTCACACAGGGCTAACGGAGCTGATGGGTTGAACGTGGGCTTTACAGTCACAACAGCTACCTGTCAGAGAGCAGCTGTCGCACCTGCAGGCCGTTGTTTGTCAGCGGTACAATGTGGTGAGAGATGAACACGGCCCCCCAGCAGCCGGGCTGGGCGGTGGAGAGGATGTGAAGTGAATGAGAAAACAAGTCAGCGGCAGATTACACAGAGCTGCACCGCCTCTCTCTCATGTCAGGTGTCACAGCAACTGGAAATGTTTTTATCATCTTCCTTTTCATATGTTCACAACACAGTCTCATACGTCCACGACTGAAAAAAGGTCGATTGATGATGATTCCTAAAATGTTCTATATGGCCTTTGGAGGGTACCAGGGCCAGGCGTACCGGACCTTCAGCTTTAGGTAAAGATCCCAATTTGGGTTAAAATAAGTATGTTAGTTACGATAAAGTTACGTTACATACATGACGTTACACAAGTTAAAATAACTCAGGACACAAAACACATTTTCTTCTTTTTTCGTGTGATTTAACGCCGTCCACATTGAGCTTTTCTCCTGAACTTTTAGGCGTGAATGCGACAGAGAAACAAAATGTAAGATGACGTAGTATGAAGAGAGAGAAAAGTCCAGACCTGGAGGAGGTCGGACTGGACCTTGACCCAGGAGGCCGGGGGTTTGCATCCCGTGTAAATCCCCAAAGTTACGTAATGTTTTGAACGTCCGGTACGTCACATAAGTAACGTAAGTTACGTTAGGTAGTAACATAACGGGTACACGTTGAGGTCAGCGTGGAGCTGTAAAGCAGCACGGCAGCCTGTTGGGATGCAGAGGAGGAAACCTGATGACAGCAGCAGACTCATCTCTCTCTCTCACGGTGTGACCAATCATCTCCTCCCTCATGCTTTTATTTCTTCATCTCCCCCAACCTCCCCCCTTCCTCTCTCCTCTCTCTCGAACTCTGTGACAAATTGGATTCACATTATTACATCTCAGAATAATTGCCATCCAGACAAACTCACAATATACTGAGATTTAATTCTTCTTTCAGCAGCATGACAGACACAAACATACTGCAAATCTAAACACCTGCTCTCAATAAACCATCTACACCTGAGGAGAGGTCGGCGCTGCTGCAGGGCAGGAATGTTGTGCGACACATGAACAGATGGTGGAGGCGGTTTCTTCAGACGCTCAGCTTCTATTTATGATGTTGACGTAGACCACAAAGTTTGTCAGGGTCTGCAGAGAGAGGAGCTATTTCAGAGTTTAAACAACATGAATCGGCAGATTTCACAACTCTGCTTCGTCACGCCATGAGGTCATCGCTGCATCATGTAGGCCATCTTAAAATAATGCAATGTGTTTATAATGCAAACTCTTTTATTGCACCATGCGTGGACTTTTTGCAAAATATGGAAGCCCATTTCTGCCAAGAATAGAAAATAAAGTTAGGAATGAAATAATCATAGCACTTCATAATTATGAGAAGAAAATTACAACTCATTCTTCTTCTTCTTATTATTATTATTCTTAATGTAATATAATAGCTTAATATAATTTTGACCTATTATTATATAATTCTGAATCACTATTGGCTAACTTTGACTCTTTTTTTCAATGTCTAAATATCTAATCATCCAGAACTGGATGATTTTATTTGTATTTTTGTCACTGTTGATATTTATTCTATGTTACTATTTAAGATTTAAATTAAGTTTTTCTTTACTGCCGTTAATGGGCTTCCATACATTCTTTCCCAGAGCTTGCTACCCATACATTAAGTATTATTATATCATACTTCATTTCAATTTTAATTTGAATAGAATTTTAAGTTCACAAATGTAAAGTACGTACATTTCCACATAATTCTCTGCCTTTTCTTTAAACAATTTAAAATATGTATTCTTTAAGTTAAATGAAGAAGTGCAAATTTTTTAATAATGTCTCAATGTGCAGATTTAAATAATTTATTCTTTTAAATTCAAATTTATATTATATATATATATTTGTTTATACATAATTATACATATATTATACATATAATAATTATAAATATATATCTATATATTTTTGTCTGTGGCTTTTATTTTATTTTTTTGGGATGCAGATTTTTGTGAGAAAAACAGATATTTTATTTTTTTGAATTACATTTTTTATAATTGGTTTAACCTGGTACTGACAATAGTTGATAAAAACTAAAAGTGTTTTATTGCCATCTGAGCATAACAGAAAAGGTTTGAGCCACTGCTGCAGGCTGTGACATGTTGGCACATTTCAAAACCCACTGTTGTGTTTTTACAGAAACAAAAACTGAACCTAAAATTTCAAAAATTTTGCGTTGTTTTGCAGGAAACATGTTTCCACAGTGCTGCCTCGTTCTTCTTTATGTGGAGTGAAAATAACTGAAATGGCCGAGCGCTCTCTGGGAGCACTGTGAGGTTAGCATTAACAGTGTTAGCTGATCCTCAGTGGACTCACACGCGGTTGTTGTTGGGGTGAAAGTGGCAACAGAGACGTGTTGTTATTTGTTGTCTGGATCCTCATTAGCTGACCTCTCAGTGAGTGGCGCTTCTGAGGCCACAAGGAAACACATCTCTTTGTGGAGGGATGCTGCCTCGCTGCAAACAGGAGGCCGGAAGTCTTAATGAGCTACACTGTCACGGTGGTTTGGACCCAGAAGGCAGAATCACCTGATTACACTGATTTCTTTATCTTTCTGTTTTATGAAAACCTGATGGTACACAGATCAAACAATGAGCCACACAACAGTCCAAAGAGCTGCATTAACGAGGAAGATTGAAGTCAATCAGAGCCAATAAGCCAACAAACACATATCGGTTGCAGGGACCCTGGTGATGCTGCTCTGCCCAGTGGACATTAAGTCCACACGTACACGGGTAATTTTGTTCACATGAAGACACAAAAAAACGCTGTGAAGAGCTGTCAAGAGCACGCCAAACCAACAGGCAGCGATATAACCCAATCTGTAAAGCCATGGTGGCCAATCAGAAGCCTGGAATAAAGTTATTATCGGATCCGGTTGGCTAACATCAATGGTGCATCGAGGAAGGGGGGGAAGGTTCCGTGAAGTGGGAGAATAACTGCGCATGTATGTGTTAGCATGTAAAAAGTCTGGTTAGCAACACTGAACAAAACAGAAAACGTCGCACACTGACGTCAAATAAAGGACAAATGTTTTCGCTCTTATCGACATCATCCCCTTTTTAAAGGTGTTGGTGGCTCCTTCACGGACATTAGCTACCCTTTGGGCTAGTAACCTAGCTAGGCTATCGTTCGCCTCTTCAGTCTGTCTGGGAGCTGCTTTCTGAGCAGACTGAATAAAGTTGGTCATCACTTTATTACTTGGATCTAAAGCTCTCGCCAGCTCCCCCGTTTTCGTCTTTCTTTTCTGGGATCATGACGTATGTTTGGGTCCTGGAAGAGAGAGGAACTTCACACCAACATTAGCTCGTAGTTAGTTTAGCTCACGTGTCAGTGCGCTTTAGACGTTTTGACATTTTGACGTTGCATACAAAAAAAATAGCCCTAGGCTACATTTTACTAAAGCAACAATAAAGAAAATGTTTATTTTTGTTGCTACAATGAGCAATTGTATTTCAGTTAAAATGTGGTTTCCATATTAAGATGAACATGTTTATTGTTGGTCTATCTGGGCCCCCGTAGATTTCCCCCTTTTTTCCCCTCTTGTTCAGCTCAGTTTAAAGGTGTAGTTCCCCACATTTGAGGTCCCACAGGCTTCCTGTTATTTTCTCTGTTTATCATTAGGGTTGGGGTTAAATATTTAGTTTTCTGGGTCTGTCGGGCTCCACTGCACGTTATTATGATGGTTTCTAGTTATGAAGCACACACACTGCTGGGAAAAGCCGACTATTCTACCACTGGGCTATTAGCTAGTGTAGCATAATAATTTATAGGCTGCTGTACCTGTTAGCGACCATCATGTTAGAAACTTCAGGCCCACTTGTGATTTTTTTAAACGATTTCCAAGGACCACCTTCCCTAAACACCACGGCCCGCTGGTTGAGAACAGCTGGACTTGGAGCCTCGTAAACCTACAACAATAGAATTGTTTGTTATCGACTATTTTACTAAAAAAAACGAAAGGAAAACGTGACAGAGGTTTGCTGTTTTGAGGGCAAATACAGCCAATGGAACTGTTTTTAGCTGTTTGAACACGTGTTTCTCCCACCAGTGGAACTGCACACCCCTGTCATGTGTTCGAGTGTGTGTGTGTTCAGCATCACTCAGCTTTTCTCTGCCTTTGGATGGATACAGCAGTATCAGTGTGTGTGTGTGTGTGTGTGTGTGTGCACTCTTGAGTAACATGATAGATGGATTATGACAAAGCAAAGGGTGTGTGTGTGTGTGTGTGTGTGTGTGTGTGTGTGTGTGTGTGTGTGTGTGTGTGTGTGTGTGTGTGAGAGAGA
>JBBPCS010003844.1:0-11873 GCA_037974645.1 Hollardia meadi
TACAATGTAGAAAATAATAAAAATAAAGAAAAACCATTGAATGAGAAGGTGTGTCCAAACTTTTGACTGTTACTGTATATATATATATATATATATATATATATATATATATATATATAGACACACACACACCACTGAACTAGCACTGGTAGGCAGTGAAGTATTCAAACTGGACTTCACCTGTCTATGAGCTGAGTGTTTGTGTAGAAAGGAAGATGAAATCCTGGCAAAGCTTCACACAACAGTTTTTTTTTTTTTTCTGGTGGAGCACTATAAAGACCTCGGGCTAACTATATGTGAACTATATGCAGTACCCTAGCAATTGACAGTTGCTTCAAAGAGAAGAATAAATTAAAACAAACAAACACCAGTTTCATTTTTCAAAATACTGTTTTATATTTGACGAATTTGGGGATCTCCTCAAGTGCAAATCAAGTTGTCAATATACAACTGGCTCAAATGAATGATTTTAACATTAACTCATGGTTATTACAATTATCGAGTGCTTCCAATTGAAGCATTCATGACAATTATGTGCCACCCAAATAACAAATGTAAACTCTGAGGTTTTTTTGTTGTTGTTGCTGTCTTAGATTTGAAAACATATTTTTACAACCCAGAAATTAAAGTAAGAAATGTATTCACTGCAGTGTGGATGTAGCCAAAGACTCTTAAACAGCTACAGCAGAGTTTCTGTCAACATCGTGCCAACATTCCCCATGTGATGATGTGAGAGGAAATGGGTCGGCGGTGGCTCACATGACCATGCAGCTACCCTGAGGGCTGCAGAGCTTCACTTGGACAAGAAGTCGGGTCATGGTGTATGATGCTGGGTACAGATTGCTCTTTCAGACAAGTTTCCCAGCTCTGCTACAGCTCAACCAAGCACTTTTAGCGAGAGAACTGTTTTTTTCTTGAGGAAATAACTGAGGCAGATGCATGTTATGCTAGCAGTTAGACGGAAAAAATAGCAAACATGTTATTTATGGATTAAAACTGGACCGAAGCTGGATCACACATGTCATTTGTAAAACAATGCTGCTGCCAAATGCTGTAGAGGAGACACTGTGGAGTACAACTGTGACAAAAATCCTAATCCCAAATGCAGGCATAAATATAGACATACATACTCAGTGAGTATACACAGTCCAGATGAACACAAGCACAGTTGGTTTGCTGAATGCATAAAGCTGCAGAAACAACACACAACTAGAACCTCAGAGTTCTAGTTTTCTCTGGAGGCTTGTTATGTTTCCTTACTGTCCTTGGAATTTAATAGTACCATCAGGCAAGTCACCAATACCCCCAATAACTAGCAACACAGTGCATGAAGGGTACACTCAACATAGTAAACCTTCATAATCACAGCATTTTGAAAGGAGCAGGAAATGCTGCTTCCGTCTGTAGTGTTAGAGAGTTCCCAACCAAACAGAAATAACCCAATGAATATTCAGTATAATCTCTCAAATTGTTCTCCAAACGCAATTCTTTTTGTTCCAAGTCAGGGGTGTTATTGTGTTTTTGTTTGTATGTTTATAATGACATTTTAAAAGATCTTTTGGGGAGTGGGGTTACATGTGTAAACCTGTGTAAAACAGCAGGCTATTTGCTCATGGTGGAGTATTGTATCTACATTGTGTGTCTACATATTAGCTGAACATTTTTGCTTCATGTAAATTTACAGGACAAAATACCTTTCCAGCTGTGTATTTTTTTTTAGCATGCATACAGCATGTATATGCTGGTGTGTGTGCAAACATACAGACCAAAATGAACCAGCCCTGATTTTATCATTCCTAGATGCATGTTGTGCCTTCCGCATGTTAAAATTTATTTTGTCCAATAGCGTCGCACATTTATGAGAAAAGATGAGAAATCAATCAACAGGTCCACCATTGTCATTAGGAGTTGTGACATGATGTCCTTTCCACATTAAATGATTGGTTGATGCCTTCATTCACAGTGTGAAAACTCAAAAAAAAATTGACCTTGTTTCCAAAAAATATGACATTGCTTTTTTGCACTGTATTACTTGCTTTCTGTGTGAAAGTACACATGACAAAAACAGCAGTTTGAAAAAACATATTGACGTATGAATCACTCGCATGAAAAAAAAAGGCCTTAAAAGTCAGGGTTTCTGTTATCTGGTAATTACCAGTTATTTACGCACAAGATATGTTGAAGTATGACATATTTAAATTTTTACATTCATAATGCCTGGTGAAACTAAGTCCTTCTAAGCACAATTTGCTAGCCTACGCGATGAACATTTTATTGTTGCTTGATACACGCTCAGATTGAATGCCAGAGCCTGTTTAACAACTATGTCGCAAACAAGGATGAGTGAAATCTAGCAGATTTAAATGTCTTTTCATAGAGGGGGTCTTTTCCTGGATACTGTGCATTAACAAATAGTGCTAGAAACCTGTAACTAGTACCAATGTGTAGCTAAGTTAATAGGGATTCACTAAGGTACTAACAGAGTTGGTGCTAAGGCTTAAATAAGAGGGCTGTTGGGCCTTGGCAGAGGTATGCGCTCTACTGAATGCCATTTTCTAGTTTTAATTGTAGACTGTCTGTGATGGAAATTGGTTTGCACTCAAGAAATAATGGCCAAGGATTAGGCCGAGCCCCAGGGTCAAGACCTGCTATTCACATAGCTATTGACTCTGCAGCTCTCCACTCTGAATCACATTTGATTTAATGATGCATGTGTTTGAATATGCATGTCCATAGTGTGTAAGCACCAGACTGTAAGGGTGTGATTCATCGCATATACTCTGTTGCTGATTGGCCAATAAAGTTTGTATGGATGGCAGCTGTCTGTCATATTGCCTTGGTCCCTCTGAGCTGTATGGAGCCATGCAAAACTCAGAAAGGTTATGTATTGCCTGCTGTAGATAAACGTGTTTTTTCTTTCTAAATGTCAGCTTTAAACTAAGACAGAGCCCAAGTATTAATATATCTAGTGTTGGGTGTCCAAAACTGTGGGCAAAAGCAAACTAAAGTAGAAAAGTAGATAAAAGATAATAGAAATGCAGTAATAGCTCAAAAAAAAAATCGTCCAAGGCTATTAACGGATTAATTGCTGATTAAGTTAGAATGGGTGACATTTTTATGCAGACATGAAATGCATTGGAAGATGTTTGCATGTAATTTACAGTGGTCTTTTTATGTCTGTATTTCTTCCAGATCCCCACCTGCCACCATAATAATGGGACCCAAACCTGCATAACCTTCCTCGTCTGCAAGTTTCAGGAGGCGAATGGGTTCATGCTGAAACCATGAACACGTCTTATGCTCCAGCAGACACCAGCAAGTTCTGATACCTGTCTCCTCTACGGCTCCCTCACTCTTTTGCTAATTTTCTTCTGTCTGCACTCCTCTTAAAGAAAGATCACTCTTAGAAGATAACTCTTCCCCCTAGCTTTTGGCGGCAGCTCAAATTTCCTGAAAATTCTAGAGACAAATATTCTATTTTTGGTCCAGGATAGACCAATAGTCTTTTGAAGAAACTGCTGTGTTGAAATTATCATATTCCCCCCTCTCTTTTCCCACTATTTCTCATTCCTTTCCTCCAAGTCCCAGAGGCACCACCTGATGGAGAGACAAAGGAGAGAGTCAGGATAAGGGCAAGAATTAGAGCATCAGAGAGAAGTGGAAAAAAAAATCTGCTGATTCGTCAGGAATATTGGAGTCGGGCCTCTGTGAGGAATACGTTGCTCAGTGAGCTTTATATTCCAGTTAAGCAATATATAAAATTTAAAAACTGTTCGCCACAGTGAAGCTCGTTTTTAGCTCTGTTCATTAGACCTATAAGGCAACAAGTAGAGAAGGGGAAACTTGGGAACTTTGAGCATGACAAGGGGGTTAAGATTCCTGTGTTGGCCCCTGTGGCCTCTGGCCCTCTTCAGCCTGCTCACGACAGTGCAGATGCTGGAATTTGGTGGGGCGCCTGGCCAGTGGGCGCGGTATGGACGCTGGGAAGCTGGATCAGTGGGCGAACTGAGCTTCAGTCTCAAGACCAACATCAGCAAAGCCTTGGTACTTTACCTGGATGATGGCGGTAACTGTGACTTCTTGGAGCTGCTGATCGCTGCTGGACGCCTACAGCTGCGCTTTGCCATCCACTGTGCTGAGCCAGCCACTTTGCACATGGAGACACGGGTGAATGATGACCGCTGGCATATGGTCTTGCTCACCCGCAACTTCCGTGAGACTCTTCTGATGGTTGATGGTGAGACAAAAGTGGCAGAGGTCAAATCCAAAAGGAAGGAGATGGCAGTTGTCAGTGACCTATTTGTGGGTGGGATCCCACCTGACGTGCGCCTCTCTGCTCTGACATCTAGCACAGTGAAGTATGAACCTCCCTTCCAGGGTTTGATCTCAAATCTAAAGGTGGGAGAGATGCCTCCGACTTTGTTAAACAGCCAGGGCATTCAGAGTGACCTGGAGTACCTTTGTACCAAACAGAACCCATGCTTCAATGGAGGGTTTTGCTCTATTCAATATGGAGAGGTTCACTGTGACTGCACCCACACCCGCTTCAAGGGAAAGTACTGCAAGGAAGGTAAGAAGCCATTATACTGTACTTGCTCTACCCTGATCTCATTGCAATCGTCCTGTGTAATATTCAGGTTTGCAGGGTATGATAAAGCTACCATAAATCTGTTCCAGGTTGCGAGAGCTAGCAGCATGCGGCTAGTTAGCAGGAGCCCCAGGTTAGTCAATTAGCTCAGCACCACATCTTGGCAAGTCTCTTATTGTGAAGCTTTTGGAGGAATGTTTTGTGGAAACTCACTGAGTTCCCATACACACATAAATGTAGCTCCTGCCATCTTTTCTCAAATTTCACCAGGCCAAACTGTTTATTCATTAATTAACTGTAGAAGAAAAGTTAAGTTGAATGGTTGTTGTGCGAAATGACACTATGTGTCACACTTGTCCTGATAGATTGTGGTGCTGCCACACTCTCATTCATGGGCTCCCATTATGTTTCATGTTTATGGGAACAGAGCAGCTGAGTCACGTGCGGCAACTAGTGTTAAAATTTGGTATACTGGTGTCATGATCTCTCATCTCTTCTCATTTTGAAGATTTATCCTTTTGGGTTTTTGTTAACTTTTTAGCAATTCAGACTCCTAAAGGGTCAGGGCTATGAGAGGTTCTGTATAGTAATGTGAGTTGTACAGTTCTGTTGTGTAAATAGTCTCTTCTTGACCTTTTCTCAGTCACAACTGACTAATTTCTTTGGTGAACGGCAGTAGGATGTCTGTGTTCTAGGGTCTAATAGTTGAGGTGTAGACCCAGTGAGGGCTAAGAGGGCAAGAAGGTTGAGGCAGGCATTTTGCTATTTTCAGTCTTATAATGTCAAAATAGTTTTGAAGAAGTTTTTTGTTTGTTTGTTGTTTTTTTTGCTTGAAAGATTATGTTGTTGAAGAACAATAATAATCTTGCCTTATTTCACAGATTATGTGATATACAGGTTTTACACACACACTTTGAATGTGGCTGGGATTATAAAAAAAACCCCAATACTTAACATCAAAGATCCTGAATATCTCAATATTTCAAATGCAAAATCACACAATGTAGCTGCTTCTCTTGTTTCTTTCTTTCTTTCTTTCTTTCTTTCTTTCTTTCTTTCTTTCTTTCTTTCTTTCTTTCTTTCTTTCTTTCTTTCTCTCTCTCTCTCTCTCTCTCTGTCTCTCTGGTGTACACCCTGCTCTTGCCTTCATTTGCTCTTGGGATGTGCTCCTGTGTTGTCAGCTTATGTCAAACTCTGTTCTGTTTTACACCTCTGGCTTCATCTTTCACTGACACATCCCATTTTCATATCTATGGTTTTTCCCTCTCTTTCACATGCATCCATCTCTAAGTTTCTCTTTGTACTGCAGTATTTCCTTCACCTGCCTCCTACCTTCTCTTCTCGAGGCTACCTAGGTTTTCTATTTCAATTCACCTCCCTCCCCCTCTCTGTCTCTCCCGAGTTCACTCCCTCACTCCACTTATCTCCTTTCACCTTTAGCCGCTGTCAGCACTGCCAAACCCTGCCTCTCCTCCTTCTGCACTTATCTCCCTCCTCTCTTTCTTTCAAACTGTCTGTATCTCTGTACCTTGCTTGTGAATTATCTAACTACATATGCAGCTATCAGAAATTGCTTGCCCTGTCTTGATGATTTGTAATGGGAGGAAAAGCCCTTCATCCTGCATTATCGCCAGTTTTGCTGTTACATATGCACTATTAACATCGCATTGCACCCTCCATAAAATCAATAGACTAATGTGGCTCCCACCTTGTCCTTTGTGATGAAATGACTTGTAATTACTGAATCTTCAAAAGGTAGATAACAACTTTGCCAGTATTCATTTGCCAATTGTTTGAAGTTTTACATTTGTGCCAGTCACAGATTAGCTTTGACAGCCCTGAAAAAGAACCCAACCCAAACAAATATTTTGTTACCAAATTACTTTTGATACATCTAAAATAATAAGAATAAATACAGCATGCAGCTATGATTTGGATCAAAGCCCTTAAGTGGTTTTGATGTAGAAAAACTAGAGGAGTCTGTAAGAGCTCAAGAAGCTATATTGTTTTGTCTTTTGCTCTGTGAAGAAGTTAAACAAAAGCTAATTCTTAATTTCTTGTGGATTAGTTATTGCTGTTTAGAAAGCCTATAGCACAGCAGATAATGTCAGAGACAGCCATGTAAGTCTGTCTGTCTGTTTCTTGCTATCTCTCATATTTCTCAGTTCCTTTAATTCTTCAAGCCTTTTTCTCCCTCTCTCTGTGTGCTCTGTGTCAGATTGCTCTGTGGTTGCTCAAAGCAGATATTGCTGCCTGGCTCTTGGCTAAATTGAGAGCAGAATACCAATGCAGTGCTACAGTGACTGCAGGAAACATTTGTCCTTTTGAAATGTAGAGAGAGGGACAGAGAGAGTGAGTAAGATAGAGGCAGAGAATACAGATGGAGGTAAGGAGGGGAGAAACAGAACAAGAGGAAATCTTGTTGATCAACAGTGAGAAATGTAGAAGAGAGCAAGAATGAGAAAGATGGCATGAAGATATTCATTTGCTCAGTGTTAATTTATTTTCCAAGGTGTTTTTTGGTTTGAGGACCGCTAATTGGGTCATTGTGGCTGACTGCCAGTGCAGCTGTGTATTTATTCCTTTTATCTAACATTTGGGTGGGAATGTAAAGGTCTTTCTCTCGCTCCCTTTTAGTTGGTTTTAAGATACTTTAGATGTCTGCACTAACAAATTTATGTCTCACTGTGTTTGCTCTATGGTGAAGGGACCATGTTAAAGGAAAACTTATTTTTTAAGGGTTGCTGTCTGCTCACTTCAGAAAGGACGGTCACATAATTTCATGAAACCATTTTTAATGATCATATGGGGCACTTGCAAGATATTCATGTGTCTTGTTCTAGGTGATTGATGATGTGCTACTTGATTATTATGATTATTACTGCTATTTAGCTGGTGCTCTTCTTCACAGCGCATTACAGTTGGTAGCGTAACCTTAAATTCCTTAAATTACCTGCAAAGCTACAAACAACCAAAAATATGTAGTGCAAAGATCTCAACAACAGTTCTGTACAATGTTTTCATGGCAATACAACCATTATTTTGGTGGCTCGGGATCAAATCCATACATGAGTGACAAACTAAAATGATTTGTTGGGTTTACCCATGTTAGGGAAAATTTTCCCTACTTATGGTATCTATCCATGCAGATAGTTTTGGTTTTATTTACTCAGGTTTAATAGGATATTTCTTTTATCACCCCATTACAGTAGAGGTAGAGTGATATGAAATTTGTCTGCTATTAGAGCCAAAAAATGCTAGCTATCGCTTTTGAGATGTATGGTTTAATGAGGCCATTGTGGATAATATTGGATTTCAGTTTCATTTTTAAAATTGGAATTACATGCCATGCTGAAAAAAAAGCACTTGCGTGAGTAATTCCAATAAACAGCCAGAATACTTTAATTTACTGTACATTAGCCGTAAGCTAGCGAGCAGGCGATTGTGTCTGTGTTTGATGTAAGTTCAGCCACTGCCTAATGTCAGCACTCACCAGAGACTCTACATCTTCATCTCCTTTTCCCTCTGTCCTCTCTGTACAATCATGACTTAGAGTTCCCCTCCAGTCAGCAGTCAACATTACAGTACGCAAACACCCAACAGTAGGAAAGTCTACACTTCATCTGTCTGCAACTTGCTGCTTTAAACAGGTTGATAACCGAGAGTGAAGATAAATCTACTTTTTAATCCCAAATGTTTAAAAGTAAATTCTGAGGTCACCTCATGCTGGCTAACTGCTCCAAATAGGAGCTAAATCCAATGTGACTGTGGGTGTTAAGACCTCCAGAAGTTCCGGCTGTACCCCTGCCTCTCTCTTCCAAAGTTGGCCAGCTCTCAGTAGCTGAGCAGCGGCTGTGCCCCTCCGCTCAGCCTGGTCCTTACCAGACAACACTGCAAAGAACACACTTGTTGTGGGGTAGATGCAAACCCCATAAGCAAGATAGAAAAAAATTATTTGTGTTTTGGTGGAATTGACCTTTGAAGGGACCTAAGCTCCAAAAGCTCTGGGTCAAAAGTAGGATACTTTGTTGCCATGTGTGTGTGAAATTGATACATCAATTCAAACATGCTTGAGCAGCAGCTCATCAGCAGAGAAACTGTTAATGTGAAAGACAACAAAACAACCTGTTCATATGTGGGTGGAGAATAAGCACTGGAATATAAATTACTTAAACAATATCTAATAGGCTTCTATGAATGAA
The DNA here is from genome assembly GCA_037974645.1 of Hollardia meadi. Classification (NCBI taxonomy): domain Eukaryota; kingdom Metazoa; phylum Chordata; class Actinopteri; order Tetraodontiformes; family Triacanthodidae; genus Hollardia; species Hollardia meadi. The sequence continues at coordinate 8,791 of JBBPCS010003844.1, forward strand.
TGAATGAAAGAAAGATGTGTTACATGAACAGCAGATAATTAAACAAAATTTCAGGACTAAGTGTCCTTCAATGAGAGCCAAAAAAGGGTTTTTAAGAGAGAAAATAGACTGCACGTTAATATGTGAATATACTTTGCTATAATGCTGTAATATCCTATTGAGATGGGGGTTTTTTATTGAGGTGTTGAGCTAACATTTTGTCATGATATCCAGCATAATTCCAATGACAAAGCAAGGACAAGATTGATGTCTTTTTGAGTGGCAATACGTTACTGTAGTTCAAAAAGTGTGAAAGGTTGACAGACACATTTTTCTTGTTATGATATTTCCTCTAATTTGCAATTGGCAGAGTGTGTTCCCTAAATATGTTGAAAGGTTTCATCAACATTTAGGCAATTGAGTCATCCCTAATGTAATCAAACTTTATTATTATTTCAGAGAGATGGATGACACGACTTGACTGATGTTGGTTTTGCAGTACATCAGTGAAGTTTTGATGAAAAAAGTGGGAATAAAATCTACAAAAATAAAATGTATGTCAAGTACATCATCAACATTATTAACAGTATGACAAGACATTGATAAAGAGTGTAGTGATCAGAGAAATTGTTGGTTTTCTCCTAACTGATTGCAGCTCTATGCTCATGAATACAAGGCTTTGGAAGTGGCAGGCTTTGATGAACACATTAGAGCATACCAAGAGAGAATAGAGTTTGACACAAAGAAGTTGCTTTCAAGTCTGCCTGAAGCAAAGATAGAAAGGAAAAGAACCAAGTATGTGATCTTAATCATATTATGTTACGTGAATCTTCTCAAAAGATGAACATTTAAAAACCATACTTTGACAGCCTGAAATGCAGTCTGGACATATGATTGAAATTAAAGCTTTTAGCCGCAAAGGTTTAGTATACTACAAAAAATATTGTCGTCCCGATTTTTCAAATTTGTTACTGAAATGCCAGCCCAAAGTCGAATCAGTAAAATGAAAATGGAATATGACGGCTAAAGTTTTGTAATCATTCAATATCTCCCTTTGTTGAGTCTGTGTCTCCTATATCATTCACTTGAATATCAGTGATTTCACTCAGCTGTAGGCACCCTTTATCCATGTCTGGCACTGACAGGTTTTTAGCATTTTTGCTGATTTATGATAATAATGTTGAAGTGAAGTTGGAGGTTAGTCAGGTAGGATGAAGGTTGCAGAGGTGGAAGATGTACTCCAATCTTCTACTCAAGTAAAAGTAGCCATACCACAGTGTAAATACTCTACATCACAAATTCTTTTTTGATTGTATTTTGTATTAAGCAAACTCTGCAAGGTAACTAGGAACTAAACTTGTCAAACTTGTCTGAATTGTAGTGCAGTAGACATGTAAAATAGCAGGAAATGGAAATAAGTAAAGTGCAATTACCTCAAAATTGTACTTAAGTATAGTACTTAAGTAAATGTACTTAGTTACTTTCCACTACTGGAAGGTTGAAGATGAATATTACACAGTCAGCCTAATATTTCTTTAAAACAGACCATTGATGTTAGAGGTTGACCGATTGTGGATTTCCAAATGCTGATATAATAACGATAGTTTATAGTAGGAAAAAGCTGGTAGAGGATTAATCGTTTATTAATCGTTAACCCCACCAAAAAACTGACACTGTTGGGAATGACCTATCTTCAACCTTATTAGAAACTGTAAGTAAAAGTAATAAAATACATCTTGAACTGAACATCCAAATCAAAGTAGAAATATAAAAATGGAACTGGTCAAAATAACCGTAAAAAATCTTGGTGGAATCGATTGGTTTTTTTTAGCTATTATTTTCCCTAAAAGTTAGTAAATTAAGTTGAGAAGTTGACTGCTGGAGGCTCTGTAGCCATCGGCCACTATTGGAGCCAAATTCCACTGATGCCGATAGTTTGTAAAACTCCAATTGACGACCAAACTGGTGAATCGGTCTACCTATAATTGATATCACAGAAAAAAATTCTGATTTTACCTCAAAAATATTATATTGAATGCTCACAGAGAAGCAAACTATTACCTGCAACATTTACGGTATTTGCTTAATGTGTGTACATGCACCTTCCATGCCACAATCATAGATTCCGTTAACCCATTAACTTGCATTTTGAAGTAGTTATGGACAGGCCTTTTTCCGTTAGGGTTTGTAATTAAAGCCGCTCTGTGCCTCTGTGGGCTGTTGTTTTTATAATTAATGCTGACCCTGGATTTGTTCTCTGTTGACCCGAGAACGGCAGTGCAGGGCAAGGCAGCCATGAGCTCTCAAGTCAGGGTAATTACAGGTTAAATTAATTTGTGAAAATAACTGCTTTGATATTAATACATTATACAATAAACTGTGAACAGTCTTTCAGATTACCATGAGACTGGACTTGCAACTGACTTTAAAGCTATTTGTCATGTTGTTTAATTTTTTTAATCGCCCTTAAAATACCATATATAGCTTACTTGACAGTCTGAAGCTGTTAGAAATGGTAAATTCACATTAGCCAGTCACTTCATGAGAACTGAATGGAAATAACAAATCTATCTGTCCAACGAAACATGGGATATCATGCAGTGTCTTCCTTATGAGAAATGTCTTTTGTGGGAGAAATTGGACTTCAGAGTAAAGTAAGACTAAAATAAGCATTTATTGAATTTATTGATGGCTGGCCATTTTGCTGTATCAATTTACAAATGCACTGGATAATGAATTAAATTACTTTTACATTGATTTTAGAAAGTCAGATGGAGGCATACATGCATTTAGTAACATAAAGCAGAGAAGTCTGTGTTTTGCAGCCCTTCTGTTCAAGCCTGGTTCATCTCTGACCACACCCAGCTTCACTAATGGCTCCAGGAGTACTCCTGTACATCATTGCAGCAAGATTGAAAAATTTAATCACTGAATGTCAGCAAAGAAACATTTTTCAGGAGATTTTAATTTACTCTTTAAAGATTTATTTTGTCATTAAAGTATAAATGCTTGTCTACACATACACCAATCAGCCGCAACATTAAAACCACTGACAGATGAAGTGAATGACATTGATCATGGCTACAGTACAATGTTCTAGTGGA
>JBBPCS010003845.1:0-36746 GCA_037974645.1 Hollardia meadi
AAATATATATATATATATATATATATATATATATATATATATATATATATATATATATACTGTATGAATTTGACGTTAAATGTGCTCTTACATTGTGAAAATGAACAGAATATTGCCACAGCTCCCGTCACTGCCTCTTCTCTGGTAGGCCTTACAGTTGGTCCTCTCATTTTCTCCAGCTTTCTATTTATTACGTTAACAAGACCAGTACTTATGGCCAGATCTTGGGCTGGAGATCTGATAAACAGAGATCCTCCGGCGTGTTTGTATTCTCATCTTTCTATAATCGCACTGATAACATGGTCGAGGATAGATGGCAAGGAGGAAGGGACACATTGTAACACTCTTGGGAACAATGCTGGGCAAGTGTGCTCCACTGAGTGTTCTGCCAGAACAACTCTGACAGCATGTTAATGCTAGTGAGGTGACGGGTGCCAATACTCTAACCCATATTAAGGTTTTCTACTAGAGCATATACCATATGTTCCTTTCTGCCACAGCCACATGTCCCCTTTCCTTTCAGCTTTGCCTGAAAGGGACCCAGTGTGAATGAGGGAAAAACCAACAGACTTTTCCTCAGCTTTCTGTTGCTAATGTGTTTCTGTGTTCAAAAGCCAGCACAGTTGGGAAGAGAGCAGCCTTGACATAAATAAATAAATAAATGAGAAACATCATTTTTACTTCACAGTAAAAAGCACCCTGTTTTTGTATTATACTAGTTCTTCTTCAGTAATGTTCTTCTTTCAAGGAATGGCTTTCCATATGGCAGAAGATCTTTGGCACATATCACCTATCCTTACTGGAGGGACGGAACTTTTTCTGTTGGAATGTTTGCATACTGGAACAAGGGCAAGTGAACAAGTGTGTGTGTGTGTGTGTGTGTGTGTGTGTGTGTGTGTGTGTGTGTGTGTGTGTGTGTTGAATAGAAAGACACAATATCAGTTGGAGAGAGGCAAATCAAATGCAGAATGAGTAACAAATCACTTGCTCTGAAACAAAAATAAAAACTAAATGCCCCCGCTAACCCCTCGGCCCTGAACCCTCACAGACTTAATTGACGTCACCTGGTAAGTGATTGAGTGGGAGAGTCTGCAGGGCCCTTAAATGGTATAAATAGGATTGGGACAGCACCTTACCCTCACCATGCAAAAACTTTACGTCACCTTGACAACACAAAAACATGTTGCTGACTATGGTGGGTTTAGGAGTTTTTATTTTCTGTATTTTACTTTCTTCACGGCCAGGGCACTTGAGGAACCGACTGGATTTCAACATGCTCCAGGCTCTTGCCTTACAGAGCGGACGAGAGGTAGTTTGCAAATAATTAATTGAATAATTAATTGATTTTTTTTTTTTTCAAAACCGCATGATTAAGCAAAAATAATAAATTTAGATAATTTCTTTTTTCCAGCATGGCGGTTGTTTACCTCTTTTTAATCCGTTTTCCTGGCTCCCCCCTGGTAACCCCGCGTTTCACGTCACAACGCTATGAACTATGGGTAATTCCCTCAGGCAAAGTCTGCATCGATGCTGACTAAATAAGGGCTAATAATAAAGGGCTCAAAAAGTCTGCGAGCGAGCCCTCATGCACTTGACGATTTGACAGTGGGACAGCCCGAAGCCCTCAAGGACTTGACGGGAACGCGCATCAAAGTCTGTGACTCTGTGAGTGTGGACATCGAGATTGGGCCTGAATTTCTCATTCACTCCCAACAGAGAAGCTACAGACCCCTGCAGTTGGTTTTCCTTCATTAGGCAAACTTCATCACACATCAACTGACATCTACCTACCAGTGATAGATACATTTTTACACACACACATACATGCACAGACAAAGCATCCGCCAAATTACCAGATAGAACATTATTATACTGTTAGTCCTTTTAGTCATCATAGCACTTAGGGGGAATACTGTGTTTGGGTTTATTGTCTGTTTTCTGGTGTGTTTCTTGGTGCTCCTCTGTCCTCCTGTCTTTTGTGTGGGTGTGGCCTCTCCTTCACTCTGCTGGTTTCCTGCGCTGCCCCTTTCTGCACACCTGTTCCTTTTTAACTTCGTTAGCCCTGCCCTCCTGTGTCTCACCTGATTCCACTCAGCTTAGTTCTCCACCTGCACTTCATCCCCTCGTCAGTTTAGTTTGTATGTAAGTCCTGTTTTTGAGTTCAGACTTTGTTGGATCATTCCCTGTGTGTGTTCGCCTGTCTCTGTGCCACAGCACTATGGTGAATAAACATAACATACTTCCGAACCTGCCTTGCCTTTGGTCCCCTGCGTTTGGCTCCAAACCCCTGTTCCCTGGTGTTCCCAGCACCAGGCCGTGACAAATACAAAAAATAAAATAGAAAAAGCCATTACACTCTGCTCTTCTTCTCTGCTGAATAAGCTATGGCAGGTCGTGGAAGTGAACAGTGAAGAAGTCTAGTGAAGAATAAATGTTGCTTTCGGGTGCGAATGTGACAATACTCCCACGTTGCTCTTCCAGAGGTCTTCCAGGTTATCTTGATCGAGGGTAATGGCTGCTCCTCTCTTTTGGACTCGGTGACAGGTAACTGTATATACACAGGGACATTTGCTCTTCGTTCGCAGTCTTGCTTAAACTCCATTCGTCTGATAAATACTACAGTGTGCACGCAACTGTTTTGACAACTCGGGCGTCATTTTATGAGCAAAAAGTTCAGTGGCATTTTGTCATGTAACAAGTAGAAGTAATAAAACTGACAATGGCTGAATTTAAGTCCATTTAGCTGCTTCAGTTTCAGGTTTTCACACTGACATGACTAATTGGGAAACGTGAAGAGAACAGAGCCATAGTTAATGTTATCAGTAAAATCTGTCCTTTTCCGACTATGATAAGCCTTCCATTGAGAAAAATGCATTTAATGCATCTGTGTCAGACCGCACACCCACGTGCACGACATCAGTGTTAACCCGCCCATATCTTTTGCCCTTTATACACAGAGATCGCACAACACCGCCGCCACCAAGACCCTTCTCTACCTTTGTTTATTTTAGAGTCTAGTGTGACGTTTTACATGCGCTTTGTAAACAATGGAACAACATGACAATAACAGTAATTTGCTATGTGGTGGATGAGCTCGTCCTCCGCTCGGAGGGTTAGTAGCTCCCAAACCATTTTCGGTTGTTTTTCATCTTCTTTGAGTTAGCTGCTAGCTGCTGCTAGCTGCTGCTTTAAATCTCCCAGTTGAGGGTCGCAGACATGGCATGTCGACAAAAAGTCGATTTGGCGCTGTTAGAGGCGGAACAACTTTGATTCCCCCCCCCTCATTACGCCACAAGGTTTATACAGACGGTGAGATGCAGCGGGCTGTGTAAAGATAAAGACGTGTCATAACACATTCCTCTCACAGTAATGACTGTCTCATGACTCTCTATTGCCCTCTGCCACCCCATTTCATTTAGTGCTTGATCTGGTGTGAACAAAAACACTTCAGGTTTGTTTTTGTCGCCACTACGTCTACAAGTCCGTCAAACTGAGTTGGGATCTTCATTTATTGGGTAGATTTCTTGTCATAGTTTTTTTTTTTTTTTTTTTTTCCCCCTTTCTTTTCTTGCTCCTTCTCTCTGTGGCTCATATTTATCCAACATTATCCCCATCTGAACCAAAGCGACTCGTTTTGAATTCTATTTGTATGACAAGATATTTCCCGGCACCTCATAATGAAGAGAGGGAAGAGTTTGTTTACTCAACTTACCAACTTATCCATCAGGCTCAATTTGAATTAGTCTTTATTTTTAGGATGGATTTACTTTTTCTTTCGACCCGTTTTTCTCCCTCTGCCTCATTCACGTCTCTCTCCCTCTCTTTGTGTCTTACTAGCTGGGTTTCCATCCACCTTTTTAATGCACTTTTTCAGTGTGCACATAAAAAAAAAAGTGCCCAAGTGGAAACGCCGAAACTGAGAATAAATCTTATCTAAATATACAGTATATAAATATCTCAAAAAAGTTTTTTGCGCTTGGTCGAGGTGGAAAAGTTTATTGGTAAAAGGAAAAGTGCAGGCTTGTGTGGAGCAATGAGGAGTCTGTATAACCTTCTTGATGTTTGACTGGTGCTCATTCAATTACATCATCTTTCAGCTGATCTCAAAGCCAGCCCATATCAGCGGATGGCTCAGCTGATTCCCTTCTATGCATCCAATTGGCAATTCTCACACAGGGTGCGCTATTTAAGCTGCTTTGAGCTGCCTACTCTTCCTGCTTCCTCTGCAAGCCGCTTTGCAACCCACCTCCACCCCAGCGCCTCCTTTTTTTGTTGTTGCTGTGTCTGACTTAATGCCTGCTCTGTTCAGTACCCCAGGGGGTATTGCTTAGCTGCTTAGCTCCCTGCGTTAGCCTTTCCATGTAGGCACATGGAAGGGCAGGGAACTCCCAGAACAGAGCCATACTGCCAAACATAACTTGCTGCAAATGTAAAATTTCTTTGCCTATAGTAGTCCTGACTGAAATACAGTAATGTGTGTATTAAGTATAGAGTAAAATACTTCCATACAACATAATAATAACAAATAATTGATAGCCACACTTTGTATTGTATGATCATTCATGAAGGTATTCATGGATCTACAGTAAGTTGGGTTTTTTTTTATCCTTGTCTTTAAAGTTTTGAAACTCCATCTCTCCCTGAAAAGGCCTCCAAAAGCACAATCTATGATCCACTTGGCTCTCTCACTCATCGACTGTATCATTACATTAACTTTGCCTCCTACATCATCCAGTGGGTATTACCATGTATATATTTATGACTGTTTATTTTTGTTTTCTCCCTCTCTGCCCGGGCAAGCCCAGACTGTAAACCTTATCAAACATTCTGTGTGATCAAAACCTATGAATTATGAATAGAGGAACAAACAAATGTATGTGTAACGGCGTGCGTGTGTGTGTGTGTGTGTGAGAGGAAGACAGAAAGAGAGGGAGAGGGGGAAAGTAGACAGGGAAAAAGATAGTGGGATTGAGTCTGATCAAGATTAATGAGTTATGATAATGAGAACAAACAATTGTTTGATAGCGGAAGAGGAAGCCCTGCAGATATTTTCAGTTGAGTGCATGAGAGAAAAAGAGGGAAAGTGTTTTGTGTGCTCTCTTTGCTCTGAGCAAGTTGTACGTACTGTAAGTCTGTATGTGTGTATTTACATTTGCCTTTGTGAGTGTTACAGTCACAAGTTCTTAATTTTTAACTTCCCAAATGTTTGTTTACCAAACAATCGGATCATGAGATGTCAGTGTGTGTGCGTGTAGCCATAGCTCACTGAAATGAAGCGTTGCATTAGTTCATGGAGGACACAGAAGTCATACTGTGATCAGCTGATCAAGCGTAAAACTTCTGTGATGTCACCCACCGGTTTGTAGACTACCGTTGGGAATCCTCAAGTTCTCAAGGCACTGTGGTCATCACCACCTTTTTCAGTCACAAGGTAGCCACGCCCCAAAGAATAACCTTCACTTTACGTTACTTTACACTAAATGGGACCATAATTTACAAAATGAACATCATGCTGTATTAAAGAAGACTAGTGATCGATACTGATAATGTCATTAGGAAACTGTTTATCGAGGGAATAAATCAAATAAGAAGTAGGGTCACTTTCTCATAAGCTTACACCGATCAGCCACAACATTAAAAGCACTGACAGTTAAAGAGAATAACATTGATCATCTCACAAAAGTGCAATATCCTGCTGGGAAACCCTGGATCCTGGCATTCATGTGGATGCCAGTTGACACAAACCATCCGCCCAAACACCCTTGCAGACCAAAGCACGCCCCCCATGGCACCCTGATGGCAATGTGTGCTGCCACACAAAAAACTGTCAGTGGTTTTAATGTTGTGGCTGATGGTGTACATACAATCAGACAATAGGGATTAGAAAGAATTCAAGTTTAAAATGGTTTCTATACAGCCAGTGCTGATGGAATCATAGTTTCTAGTCAGTCACACCCCGGGCGTAGGAAGCATTGAAAATGTTGGTGGGACAGTCCAAAGGGGGTCTGGGAAAAGTTGGTGTAATTTCCTGTCTTTTAAAAAGGTGGCTTCATACTTTTTGTTTTTCTGGCTGTTGTAGCATGAGAAAAATTACGGGTACATTTTGTAATTTCATTCAGAGGAAGTGGTTGGCTCGAGGTCACATATTTGAAGATATTAAAAAGCTAAAAGTTGAAAGTGGTTCAGTGATTAATTCAGAGAGCCATTCTTAATAACCACTCATTGTTTATTTAAAGCCGAGGATCTTTTTGTGCTTGCATACAATTGCAATTTCTGGTATATTTATTTTATTTAATGTTATCTTTGTGGCTTTGTTTACACACACATTTTTGCTACTGAGAAGCACTGCACATAAATATTTAAGGCGACTTTTTATTCCAACGGACATCAATATAACAACCATCTGCTACCTTTCATGAAAAGTCTTGGGTTCATAGGTGACATGGGTTTGAGGAATGTGTGTGAGCAAATCCGTCAAGTTCGCTGGATAGCACAAAGCTGCCAACCCTAAAGCAATGACCGTGAGACTCACGCATTTAACACTTTTCTTATGCTCTCAGAGGAAACAATTTATAACTGATAACGGCACGCAAAAAGAACGCTGACAGTTATTGGACAGACAAGAGTCAGAGGGGACAGACCCGGAGTCTTTCCCTCTCCTCTCCGCACTGTGCAGGCAAGTAGGAGTGTGAGTGAGTTATGTGGTTATGGGAACGGTGACGCAAACAATATACAAACCCTTAGTTAAATGCCAAGCTTTGGTTTATGGAATGCTGAATTTCTGGACATTTTGTGGTGACCTTAACTCAGCTACCTGGCCTCAAAGACTAGCGAACTTTAACGATGTGCTAATACGTATGTGTGCATGCATTGTCAAAAACGGCCTGTGTCACAAATGGGCCAAGAAACTCGAGGCATAAAAGAAAAAAAAGAAACCGCGAAAACAGTCCAGAGGGTGGTACTACGAAGCGAGGTAACGCACTTATCCAGGTAGACAAGAACACAGTGTGGGTAGCGCACTGCCAACAAGCCTCCCTGGCTTTGTTGGCCGTTAGTGTTTCTTTAAACTCTTCATTTTTCAGTTTCATTTAAGATGTGCAGATCCTTCAGCATGTAGCCTGCCCCTCCATTCGTCTCCTTTTCAATGGCCTTAAAAAAGAGCATCCAGGAGGCAATGATGAGTTCCTTCCCCTTTCATTAACTCTAGTGCACAAAGTGGTGTCTCACCTAAAGCAGGGGTGTTTTGATCGTATGCAGGTTTATTACCGGAGGCTGCAGGCGGTCAGTTATCTTTATTGTGCTAGATGCAACAAAGCTGCAGTGCCGATTCTGAACAGGTCATGTTTGTCATCCGTGGTTGGCTTGGTTTCACTGCTCTGATTTAGGTGGTGTGACCTCTCATGGGCAGGCTTGCTGCACATAGATATTTCACATAACTGTACAATGACCTCTTTCAGGATGTATGCCTGCAGCTTATTCTTAGGATAATGATGTCTGAGGTTCACAGCAGGTTTGCGGCGACACATAAATACTTTTACAAAGTCTGGCTGATGCTTAGCATGGGTGTTATTCTAAGCTTGGGTTGTGTTGTTGTGTTGCACTTCCTGTTTTGGCTTAGCTTGCTGCGTAGCTGATGGCATCTTAACAGTGGAGACATTAGTGCCAAGCATAACTTTATTTCCTTTTGTGGCTATAAATGGTTAAATCCATGACTAGAGCGAGGACACATTAGTCATACATTTCAGCTGTAATCAGCACACAGCCCACCGACTGCCTGGGACACCCCTCCACCCCCCCAATATTCAAATATGGTCATAATGTCCCCCCATTATACTGATATAAAAATTTAAACATGCTATGCTACTAATATTTAGAAAATGTAATCATAACTCCATGGCTAATTGCCATTATTATTACTACTCATCCATGTGGTTTGTCCTGTCAGATAGATACAATCAATGTAAAATGCTGTCACTGTGTCTCTATTTCATTTTTTAAAAAAATGTATTAAATAGTGGAAAACTAGAATGTATAATATGAGTGGTCTGTGGGCTATATCACTTTTGATTAGTTAGGCTGGGAGAGGAGAGCCGTGGAAAAGGAGAGGGGAGGAGAAGATAGAAAAAGAGGAGAGAAGGAGAGAGGGAGGTGAAGTTTACTTGTACATATTGTCACTGTCGGGCAGAAACCTCATAATTATCTCCATATTTTGCCATTTTCATTTTTTTTTTCATATTGGTCACCCTTAACGTATGTATGTGGGTTTTACACATAAATGTAAATCTCCCCAATACAGTTTTCAATTATTTTACTTTTTTTTTTAAATTTCCTGAAAAGTTAAAGTTTTGGACACACACAGATGCCCTCAAAAGCAACAATGTGTAAACCCGAACTTGCCTTCATATAACAATGAATACATTTCTGTTCATATGATGCCAAAAACATTTGACTAATGAAAACTCTTTTAAGCGACTCTGACGAGAAAATAATAAGCAACAGGACAAAATTCATTGTTGTGGTGGAATGTGTATTTTTCGTGGAATGCGATTGAACTGATTTCTTTTGTCCTGAATTTTAGTTGGAAATGATTTAAAGGAAATGAAATAAGATCTGATCAAAAATATATTGAACTGGTTTTTAGAACATGTTTGGGTTATTTTTTAGCATGTGATGAGAAGTAAAGTCTAAATTGAACCTTGAGTTATTAATGATAGAATTACATTGTATGTCTGGTGCCCTAGATGTGTTAATTATAGTAACTTAAATTTGATCTTTGTATCCTGTCTGTGTGGTTGATTTGCTTATAAGCTCTGCTGAAATGCTTGAAAAAGTTCATGTTTGTTGGTATTTCTGCAGATTTAATGGTTAAGAGAGCTTCCACATTCAATATCAAATGTTTTTGTGATGATGCTGGTATGTTGGAGAGTTATTTTTTGTCAAGCTCGCTACTTCGTTATCGCGACTTCGCTACCTCGAGTGCAGCTTCGCGAGACGTCTGTGGTGTGACTTGCTAGTCGCCAGTTGGCTGAATAATTTTCTTTAGCAATTACTGGAGCTTTGGGGCTGTGAGAGACCTAATATGAACCTGTTGTTATCAAAACAAAAGGCTGTTTGGAGCCAGGTTTATTACACAACTGCTGCGTGAGCATGCGTGAGAGCAGAGAATGACAGAAAGATATATGAAAAACACATTTCAGGACTAAGCATGCACAAACAACAGTCTTTCTGACTGAACTTTTGCTAGAGCTTCATCGTGGCTACCTGTCTGAATGCTAACATTTACATTTGGAACGCATCCAATGAAGCTGAATGGATATTAACTTGCCCGTTTCCAGAGTTAGGCACGCGGTGACCAGCAGGGACCGGGGTCTGTGGACAGTTTGAGTAGTTTTGTATTGCAGCAGGCATTTATAGTTTACCCTCCTTTTTCCCCACTACAGCTTTGCCCGTCATGGCTATGCTTCCTCCCTTTTTCATCCTCAAAGTGAGCCTATGACTGTTCTGTGGTTCAGATGAGCCTTTAAAGACTGTCAGTGGTTGGATAGTAGTTAGGGCAGTTACTCACTCGCAAAAGGCTGAAATATTGTGTTCATGTAAGTGTGCTTGTGTATCAATGTGTCCTCTTTGAAATCTGTGCCCATAGTATCTGTCTGCCAAGGATTAGTTCCTCCCACACACCTGGATGGCCACCTGGTCCATCCACCGCACGCACGCACACACACACTCACACACACAAGCCTCAAAAACTCTCTGACGGTTTGATGTGCGTGTAACATCATGAGCTGTGCTGTTCACTCAGAAGAGAAACTACACTAGCCTTCTGTTCAGCCCCCAGGTGAAGTATTGATCCACTCTCCTCCTCTCTCTCTCCATGTCGAGGTGTGGTGTCCTTCTTTTTAACAGCAGATGTACCTTATGTTGTGTGAGTAAATGTGCAGGTGACAGGATCTGTTCATGTTTGCCGTGCAGCAGTGACATACTGACCGGCAGGCTTTCAGCACAACCAATGCGAGGACTTTAATGAGCTCTAGAGCCAAAAACACAAGGTCGGTCTCCAGGTGTGAAGCCTGAGCTGGGCGAGCAGCAAGTACCTCCGTGGGGACGAAGAAGGAAAGAAAGTGGAGCGTGAAAATAAAAGTCTTCAGTGAACATTGGCTGAAATAAAAGTCAGAAACTGGGAAAAGGAAAAACTATTTTAACACAGGTAGAAGGAGGAGGGAAATAAAGACAGAGGGCAGCACCTTCTTTATGTTGGGTTTTGTATGTTCTCCAAGTGTTCACAACTTTTCTCTATAGGTGCTCCCGCCTCCTCTAAGAGGTGCACATTGTCAGTTTCAGTTTTAGTGTGTTATTTTCCTGTGTTATGGTTTTGACTTTGTAGTTTATATTTGTAAGTTACTTCCTCTGTTATCGTGTGAGTTTCTAGTTCATTTCCTGTTTTATGTTGTCGTCCTTTCCTCTTGTGTCTTGTCCGGCTCTACACTTCCTCTCCTTGTTCTTTTCCCTCCTCATTGATTGTCGGCCCCGCCCTGATTAGTTTCGCCTGCTCCTCGTTACCTACCCTTTAAAGTCTGTGAGTTTCCGTTTTGTCCTTGTCAGTTCATTGTGTATGTTACCATGTGTGCCTCCATTCCTGCGTGTCTTTCTTGTGCTCGTCATTTGTTTTTGCCTCTTTGTTTTGGACTCTGTTTTGGATTTTTGTTATCTGTTAAGCTATTGGTTTTGACCCTTGCCTGCCTTTGGCCTTTTTTTTTAGTTTGCCTTTAATAATTCAATAAAACAGTTAATTGAACCCGTTTTGCCTCCTGCATCTGCACCTGGGTCCAACCCGCTCCCTCGTGTTCCTGGTAACACACATGTCTGCTCAGAAGTTCAACAGGGTCACATGTGATGCTAAAAATGAGAAAAGTCCATTAAGCTAATTTTTGGGTGAAAATATGGCATTTTGGAACATATTGAGAAAATATGAGCTTCAGACTTTGAGGTCTACTTATAGGGTGACTGTAAACTTAATTGATAGAATTAGGTGAAGTGTAGGTTCAAACCTTCAATTTGGGAGGATTTGAAATTCTATGGGGGCTATGCTGTATTACATATTGATCTATAATGCATGCTTGGATTAGCATGATTGGATTCCCCAGAAAGAGGGATGATGAGAATTGGCAACCCCGAGCTTCCTGATCCTCCTGTTTTGCATATACGACTACTATATATATATATACTATACCTGATCATGCTAAATGGAATTAAAGCCGAGCACTTTGAGGGGACTGTATAATGGAGTAGAAGTTGCTTAAATTGATTCCTTGAAATATTGATGGCTAATAAATGTACTGCTGCTGTGGTGGGACCAGTGAAGAAAGCGAACTCAGGTTTTAGTCAAAAACTTAAATTCTTCTTTGCCTCCACAGGTGTACACACACATATGTATGTTTGATTCAATCATACCAAATGCACTGTGCACTTTCATATTTAGACGTCATTCTTCTGTTTTCTCTGTTTGTTTTGTTTATTACGTGTATCAAAGTTAGTCCAGTCCAGTTGACTTTTGAGCACCACTGTGGCATCCTGCTCCCTGGCCCTCCATGTCTGCTCTGATATCCTCTTACATGAAACCAATGGAAACTGATGTGGAGAAGCCCGGCCACTCTTTCTTGTATCCCAGTTGGTGATGCAATTTATTTAAGACAAGATTTTTCATCTTACATCTTGCATGTAGGGAGATATACTGTATTTGACCTTACCAAGAATGTTGCCACTGCCATTGGCTGTTTCATGATTAGAACCATATTTAGAGTCTAGCCAAATCTGGCAACAAGATAAAGGCCTTCGAGGGGTTGTTTGGATCTTTTATCGCAATCCTGATGCAATATTTCCAGTTCCTAAAGAACAAACTCAGCTGTGGTGGTATCCTCCTCTTGCTCTCCCATCTTTGCCGTCAAGTGCAGAGATGGTGTTACCCCTTTAGCCCGATACTTAGCCCGACTCATTCTTCTGCATGTTTATGTCTGTCGTATCCATATCTTGCAAATGTGCAATGTGATTAACATGCTTAGTTTTGTCTGTTGCTGTTTGTCTTTGCCTAATTAGTGAAGCTGATCCTCTTGTTTTTAGAAAAAGAAGAGACAGTGTGCTGCAATCTGTTTGTCATTTGCAAAATATAACTACTCTTGATGCCACATTATCCTATAATTACTCAGAAACGTAAATTATAGAAACCGGGAAAATATCCGGGATATTTTGGGTTCACTTTTGTACAGTGGGAGGAAGTGCAGACACATTGCGGTGGGGGGGCACACCACAAAGCAATTATGCTTAGGGCAACCAAATGGCCAGCAGCGGGCCTGATGGCATCTTCTTCTCTAACATTTTTGCCAGTTTGAACAGAATCGCATAGCTGAGCTCAGGCATTATGGTGCTTTGAGTCGGTTTATCAAAGTAGTAATGCAAGAACAGTAGAGCAAGCAAGTTTTGAAAGGATTGAAGCAGAGATGTGTTGGGACTAGGGGAGATGAGGAGGAGAAAGTGCTTTAGACAGAGAGCAGTAGGGGCTACTCAAGCTAAAAGAAAGAATTTTTTAAGGCAGGCCAAAATATAGGAGTGAGAGTCAAATTCAAGCGGCCTGTTTTGTAGTGCTGCAAAGGCATAAAACTGATGCAAGGCCTTGAAACATGGGCACACACTGACACATACACACATGCACGCAAATCTACACAGAAACACTCTTAAATTATTTATTTAAGTCCATATCTTATGCAAAACATCAAGCTTAAAGATCACAGAAGGAAATGTCTACAAAACTTAGCAGCTTTGCATGGGCAGGTGACACGTGTGACTATCAGTTCAATGCATCTAACTACAACACACCACGCTGGCACCATCGCAGGAGTTCAACGATCAGTCTTTTCCACAGTCTACACAAATGGCAATAATAATTGATGACAAACACTGTGTTCCCAGGTGCTCAGGTCTGTTTGCTCACCGTCTGGAGGCTCCACGCCGTTTTGTGGTGAAATGTAGTGCGAGTCACTGTCTTTCAATGTGCGGTCTATGACCCGACGCCTGGTTCTTTCTTCTTGATGTAATAACTTTATCTTTCTATCCATCTGACTCCTAAAATAAGGCAAAAGTGAAGAAGCTGATTTCTCTCTGAAGCAATACTTCCCTGTCATTCAGAATGGCGAGCATCCGAAAAACTTTCCGAAAACAGGTCTCGGTCCCGATCAAACTGAGCCATGGTTCGGTTCGTATCTAGTCTGAAATTCTTCTTCGGACTTTCGGACCAAATACAGGAAGTTAAAGCAGGCTATCATCATAATACCATCACATATCATTTTCGGATTTTGAGAAATCAAAAGGATGTGCTGTGGAATAATGAAAACTACGGTCAACAACACGGTTTTTTTTTTTTTTTTTAAATTCTTGAAAATACACGTTTTATACGTTTTCTGTAAAAAGAAGAGGTTGTGCATAAAATAACTGATCCATACCAAGAAAAAGTCTGACTGTGGGTGTTGTGTGTGTACTGAAAGCTCCCAATAAGATTCCTCTTTATGAGGTGAATAGATCAAAACGGAGAAGGAACCGTGAAGGCAAATGTCACGCAGCCCAGAAAAATCTACTTCAAGCTAGAGATGTGGTGTAATAAACTCCACAAAGATATCCAAATACCATGCTCTAATTATGTTATCAACATATGCCTCTAACATCAAAGCTTTTTATTTAAAGAAAGCACAATTGTGCCCTTTTCCCCGTCTCTTATTCAAGCTCAGTCTAATCAAAGACCTGTTATGAAAAAACTTCCTCTGAAAAGTTAGGGCAAGCCTGGAAACTTAACTTAACTGCTTGTGGGACTTATAGGCTAAGACATTCATTACGCCCCCCCACCCCCCCCATCATACCAGAGTGTTGGCTAAAGCAAACAACTATTAACTAATAATTTGTGCCTCAACAGAATTGCTTCTTGAGCTTTTTCTGCACCTGAGTACTTTCTCAACAATGACATTACACAGTTTCCAGTTTCAGTCTTCTGATGTAGATTAAGTTATCATTAAGTACATGATAATTGCGTAATGACAGTGCTTTTCCAACCGTTCTTGCTTGGAAAAAAAAAAAAATCACTTGTCATAGGTTGCTTGTGAGCAGCTCAACCAAAGAGTAATTTCCCTCCTAAAACTGTTTCATTTGAATAATACTTTAAGGCATAAAGAGAAAAAATTACCATGTAAAAAGGCCTGACAAATAAACTATAATTTGGTGAAGCAGAAATATGTATTTTGGGGATTTTTTTCCCATCTTATTCTATTAATCATTTCACCACCTCTCAACTTTATTAAGCAACCACTGGGAGTGTCCTTAACCCCCGGGGTTGGGAGCAACTGCTTCGTAGGACTAAAAGCACATAAAGGTGACAGATGAAAATGGCCTTTCTTTTTCACCGACTCCAAGTCCCTTAATATTGACGTTAGTGCCATCGATCATCATGGTGCCCAGTGGGGATTTTTTTCCAAGTACTTTGACTTTGGCCTGAAAGTATGTCCGCTCTGTTTCAAATGAATAGGTCAACAAGCAAAACTCCAAAAATGTCCAAACGCAACGATCCTTGATTGATTTCCCTTCTCTGCAAGGTTATTTAATGTGGCAACCACGCAACCCCTCCCTTATGCATCCATACCTGAGACTTTTATTCGTGTTACGTGCAAATGTTTACTGTACGTTTGTGTTTCAGCATGAGAGCTGTGTGGTTCGGTGCAGGCGTGTGGGCGTTTGTGGTTGGATGTTTAAGACAGTGAGTGGCTGCCTGTCAGACACAGAGAGAACCGTGACAGTGACAGAGTGGAACGCCTCGGAGCCTTCAGCTTTCAATCTCATGTCAGTGCTGGTTGAGAGGATCCGTTCCACATGTGGCCTGCAGAGGTCCCCATTGTACTGTGGCAGAGGTCAGACGTTTGAGGCAGTGGGTGGGTGCGGTGTTCAGGGCTGTCACTCTGTGTGTCTGACTTCTAGCATCTCTGGTTAAAGGTCATATTTATGAGTTTGGTGTGCGAGTGGATTGTGTGGGAATGAGCAGCTCCTGTCACGAGACAATATGTTGATATTGTATGATTTTTAAAAACCCTATTCGACAAAAACATTTTCAAACATTCAGTGCCCTATTTTTTTTCATGATTTAGTCCCATGAGCAGCAACATGAGCTGAGGTTAACAAAAACAGCAGTAATTCAGCCAGCCGGCTCATGTGTTATGGATTATGTGGATGTAGAATATGAACGGCAGTGAGGTTGGGTGTGGCTCGAACCTCATCACTCTGAAAAGGAAGCACCATAAGCTCAGCACCGCAGGGAGTGGGGAGTGATGATAGCAACGTTCCCCCTAGACTCTGGCTGGTGGATGCTGGGGTGGGGGTGGGGCTTATGGAATGCTATATGAACATCAGCAGTGGCGGCAGCGCAGCAGGTGTCAGGATAATAGTCTCTCTCTCTCTTTCACCTCCCCATGTGAGTTTTCCCGCAGTGACATCAAACATCGGCATTGGGCATGAATCGTGTCCTTCGCAATTATCCACTGCAATTCCTCGTCTTACTAGGCTAAGTGTGACATGGCAAAAAAGTGCGTGAGGTTAAATGTGCATGACTGAAAGTACTGCGGGAAAATCAGAAGTTTGTCCTTGTGTCTGTGAGTATGTGTGTGTGCGTGAGCGTCATTGACATAAATAAAGAGGGACGACACTTCTCCACTTCCTCCCACTGTACAAAAATGAAGCCAAAATATCCTGGATGGATAGGAGCGCTGCCAACTTGCGCTGGTGACGTCATTTGGGGCGGTGGTTCCCGTCCATACACTGACTCAGCTGTCAATCCTGACGTATAACTAATTAAAACCAAACTGATCAGAAAAATGAACACTTGAACAAGCATCAGCGTGATAAGAACTACCTAAAACGACAGAAACCATCTTTGGGAGAAATTTCTTTGAGGTGTACTTTGAGATTTTAGTTTGGCCCATGTCCCCTCTGATAACATTGAGGGGTGGGATTTATGAACTACACTGCAGCCAGCCACCAGGGGGCGATCGAAATGTTTTGGCTTCACTTGGGGAGCTCTCATGTCGTCCATCTTTATATACAGTCAATGGTGAGCATGCTCCATGAACAGCGACAGAGTCTGACCCTGTAAATGCACTCCGTTAGACTAACTGACTGATAAGGTTTTTAAAGAGAGAAATAAATGATAGTATAACAGCCCTTGTGCCGCTCTCCCTCTGATGACTGCTATTAGTTTGTCTCATTCTGCTGGTGACTACAAACTCCCTGTGTTTGTGTGTGTGTGTGTGTGTGTGCACATGTGAGACCCGATAATGGAGAAATGTTCGAACTGCGCGGACCTGATGCACAGTTCAACTCCAGCAGCTGGAAGGACGGACAGGGAGAGAGAAGAGCGACTTTAGATGGACGGTGAGTGACAGAGAGATGGAATTAGATTAGAGCGAGGAACGGATAAGTGTGTTGGAAGCAGCTGAAGAAGGGAAGAGCGATTGGGGACGTCGTGACAGAGAGATGGAAATGACAGAGGGCTGAGAGTGGGTGCTTCGGGAAGCTTGAGGTGGAAATGCCTATCTGGTGACATGTGCATTAGTGTCGCGTCAGAGGGAGAAGGTCGTGACATTGACTGGAGGTGACACAGTGAGATGTGTAGTAGCCAAGTAAACCACAGGCTCCCCAGGCTCTTCCCTCCATATCTCTCTCTCTCTCTCTCTGCAACCACTCATTCCATTTCCACCCTTCTTCCTTCTCTCTGTATCTGTCATCCTCATACCTAATTTCTCTCTCTCCTTCTCTCAGAGGAATAAGCACCAGTCCATTAGGCCACATGCTGCATCATCTCACAAAGATTATTACCTCGGCAAAGGTCATGTTTTTCGGTCTGGTTTGTTGGTTTGTTCGGTTGTCTGTGAGCGGGATTACGGAAAACCTTGCTTTCATGAAACTTGGTGGAAGAGTGTAGCGTGGGCCGAGAAAGAACCCACTCCAAATCATGTGGGTACGGATACACGAGTTATTCGGATTCGGTGCTGGTGGTGAGTGAGCTAGACAGTGAATGGAGAGAGTCAGTGGGATTAGTGACAACAAAGCAGTAAACGAGAGACATAAAAATTATTCATGTATATAAAAATATTTTCTAATTGTTTCGCAGCATTTCCGTTTGAAAGCACAAATAAACATGGCCACACCTCCGCACAATCCTACAGGAAGGTGCCTCATTGCCGAAGTAAGTGCAAACAAGTGCCTTTACAACTATTTAAAAGAAGCTGCAATCACATAAAAATTGAAGACGTTGCTTTTGAAAAGGAATTCTGCTCCTTGAGGGATTTTCTGCCATATTTGTGCATCTTAAACAAAGCAGTAGTGATTCTCTTTGTCTATTCAATGGTGCTTGACTCAGACACATATTATGGTTAAAGAGGGAATTGTTGGCTTCACGGCTAGCTTTGCAGCAAAACAATTATTTTAATGAATCAGACTCCTACACTTATTTTCAACTTATACAGCAATTATTCACATTGATCTGTCCTTCTACAACAGCAAGGAACAGAACAAGAAGAAGGAAATTAAACATATTCTAAATTTGGCTGATGCAAAGGATACACAGTCAACACCAGAGCTGGATGAGAGCTGAACTGCGTTCAGTGGGGACACAATGATTTAAATGTGTGTTTGTGTATGGTTGGATGTGTGTCTCGAGTGTTATTTACAGGATGGCGAGGGCTCCAGCACAGACAGAGCAGCAGATGCCTCGGCAGCCTGGCACGGCCTCGCCCACAAACAGGCACCATATTGACTGTCTAAAATCAGTGCGACAATTGTCATGAAGATGATGATTTATAAATTGCACTCCACAGAACAAAGCACATCTTTATTTGCATAGACTGGGGTAGAGAGAGAGAGAGAGAGAATGCTGTTATTTTCCACTTTGAAAAAGTGAACTTTAAATGACTTCTGCTAAGCACTGTGTTTTTGTAACACATAGACGAAACATGAAAGGTCATTTAGAGCTCAGAGAGAAGTTAAGTTACACACACACACACACAGAAAGGGAGATAAATACACAGAAGAAGTGAGTCCGGTGTGGGGATCATGGACGTACTGCACTCTTTCTTTTCCTCCCGTTTCCCTTATTCCCTCCACCACAGCTGGAGCAGCAAATGTCAGTGAGGTGTTAATTGCTGCCGCATAGTCTCTCAAGCCCTGGTGCACTTAAAGCACTGGAGCATGTCAGTGTGTGTGTGTGTGTGTGTGTGTGTGTGTAAGAGACAGATGAGTAACTGAGTCTTCTCTAAAGTAAGTAAATGCAATGTGATTCAGTGGCATAAAAGCCTTCATTGGGAGTGATGCACAAGGCTTTTTGAAAAGCACAGTGTATCGACGCTCATGTTCATCTGCTTCAAACTCCCTTGTACTGCTCCTTTTTCCAACTTTGCTTTCCTCTCCTTTACTTTGTACTCTCCGTCTGTCTGTGTCTCATCATCGACAAACATCTCTTTCCCCATCTGACCCTGTGCAACATTAGCATAACACTGTCAGGTGATTACTCGCCGAGGGAACAAGATGTAACCGGCTACAGAATATCACGCAGCACCGCCTGATTAACAATCTGTCTGAGACATGTTGTGCGGCGGCTGCTTTCCTTCAGTGCCACAGAGGACAGTGGAGGGACAATGTGTGTCTTGTGGGAGGAGCTCATCATTCATTGTTGAACCCCAGGACCGACACTGGAGGAGAAAGAGGCTGGAAAATTCAATCAATAAACAAGACATTTAAAAAGGATATACAAACGTCTTTCTTTCTCTGCGCTCTTACATCCTACTGACTCAAACACGCCATCTCTCTTGCTTTCTTTGTGGCTCTCGCTCTCAACCTCCTCCACTGTTCCCCTTCATGTGGAGGCATGATATGAGTGATGCTGAGTCGAGCCTGATGTGTTTCAAACCTATGCTAAAACAGGTAAACATCCGGCCTAGTTTAAAATATAATACACTCATTCAAAAGTACTCCCCACACCAAAAAGAAATTGAAAAAAAAGAAAAAATGCAAAGGGTCATGAGTCTGAGAGAGGATAGGAAAAAGAAAGATGTGTTTTAGGGAAATACTGGTTGTGAAAGCTTAGCCTCTGCCTCAGAGTTCAGGAATGGGAGAGAGAAAAACAAAAGGAAGACAAAAGACAAAAGCAGCAGAGAGAGACAAAAAGCAGGCAAATGGACGCAGAGAGACCATGTAGAGGCAGGGAATGAGCAGGACAGATCATTTGTGTCTGTACATACGCCCCCACAAGTCACAGTGATAACGAAAGACAGCGTGATGCAGAAAAAGAAATAGAAAGAGACCAAATGAGCATTCACGCATTCTTCTTCATACCAATTAAGTGGCGTACGATGGTTACTTCTCACTGCCTAAATCCTCGAGCTCTCAGTCTGCTGGGGTGTTTTTTTTTTTACCAACTTGTCCTGATGAGAACGATCCGATTTGTTATTGATTTGATTCGGTTTTGAGTTCTGCCTTTGACACTGTGGATCACGCCAGGCCCGTCCACATAAATGGCCGGGCCCCAAAAACGGTCCAGTGAATGGGCCCTCTCTCTCCTTCAGTCATATAAAAAACATGTGTGCTCTCTCCTACATAAAAACATGATTGCCTTCGCTATTATCAACATCATCCTCTTTCTCACAGGTGGTGGTGATTCCTTCACTGACGCTAGCTTCTTCTTGGCTAGTAATGTTAGCTGTGACGGTAGCCTCCTGGCGATCATCTTCATCGTCTTCAAACTGGCTGGGAGCAGCTTTCTGAGCTGACTGAAGAAAGTTTGTCATTGCAGTATAATCTGGGTCTAAAACCCTTGCCAGTTCCCTCATTTTCTTTTATTTTTCTGGCATAGCAAATTAAGTGCAGGTCCTGACATAGCAAGGAAATTCACTAGAAATTGGCTTGAAGTTATTTTAGAATAGTAAATTTCTCAGGTCATTGGGCTGCAGCCAACGGGGTAAGTAATGTGAGTGTTTTGCTGCAAAAATAAAAATATTTAGGATGAACGTGACTATTGGCCTCCATGGGCCCCCCTCTGGGCTGGGTTCCAGAAAGCCCCCCTGACCCCCCTTTATGGGTGGCCCTGGATCACGCTATCCTATTGGATCGGCTTGAAAAGTGGGTTGGCATCAGGGACACTGCTCTCAAATTGATTAGTTCATACTGTATTTATCAAACAGGACTTTCTCAGTAGCCATACATGCCCCTCTGACATGCGGTGTTCCACAAGGCTCCAACCTGGGGCCTTTGTTGTTCAGGAAAATATATGCTATGACCGGGGCATATAAAGAAACACAAATTCCAATACCATTCTTATGCTGATGATGCACAGAGGGTGTTTTTTTTAATATATTGTTTTTTTTTATCTTGCCTCTCTGAAATAAAGCACTGGATGTCCTGCAACCTTCTCAGACTAAATGGAAATACATCTGAAATAATTCTATTTGGTCCCCTTAAGTCCATCCCCATCTCACAGAAACATCTTGGATCCTTGTAATATCAAACCTGAAGACAGGAACCTGGGTGTGATATTTGACAGTAAACTTTCTTTTGATAAACAAATTACAAATGTTGTTCAATCAATTACGGTGCATCTCAAAAATCAATTCTTTTATTTATTTATTTATTTATTTTTATTATATACCTTGTAAAGCACTTTGTAACTCTGTTTTGTGTGAAGTGCTGTAAATAAAGTTTATTATTTTAATTTTCATGTTAACGTTCCTTGTTTTCCATTCTTGGGGTCTGTGTTGTATTGTTTGCTCTGCACTTAGAAAAGGTAAACTTTGCCCCCTCCGGAACTGTTCCAATTCCGTGTTCCCAGTTTGCTCATCAGTGTGTGTGTGTGTGCATGTGTGTGTGCATATGTGTGTGTGTGGATATTGTGTTTGTGAGCTATACATTTCAAAATGGACAGATGAAAACAGAGTTTGGCGAAGGAGAGAGAACAGAGAAACAACAGAAATACATCTTCAAAGCGAGTTCAAGAATCCTCACCAGCAGCCTCACATGAAGGCATGGAATCTGTGGGTTAACGTGAGGCCAAGGTGGTACCACCTCTAACAAAGGACCCCACTCTAACCTTAAGTAGGTTAAGGTAGTCAAAAACAACTGATAGAACAACCGTAGAAGATACGACTGGAATATGAAGACAAGTTTAGCCACGCAGTTCCAGATCTTTGTCCCTCTTTTTGACTCACTTGCTGCATCACTCATTTTTACACCATATATAAACGTACACGTGCATAAATACAAAATATATTAACCTGCTGTAAGCATGGTTACACCCATAGCTGATTTATTGTTTCATTCATGTATTGCTCCAAGACTCTGTCTATACACTGGGCATTCATGCTGTGTTCCACTGCGTGCCTTAAAGTATTCAGTATTTTATTTTTCATTTGATCAGTGCGTGAAAAAAACACCGTAGCTTTAAAGTTATGTTTTCCAAATGCTCTCTTGGGCACATACATCAGGGCTTGGCTTCTCAAAGGCTTCTTCAGATATGGGTCAACCAGGGGCCTTTTTTGCATGTAATAACATAAACTGGCTAGTTGCTGTCTGACTGCAGGAAAACAGAAATCCTTGTAAGATTTTTTTTTTCTTCACTGGGATGGTTTGAAAGGAGTTATTTGATTGCATAACACAAAAAAGAGATAAAAAACAACAAAAAAAAACGTATGCAATCTTTATTCATTTTTCCAGATTTAGCCTCAGTCTGGATTGCGTGTATATCACAGTCGTGCTCCTGTGCAAAACAATGGCAGAAGGAGGCAGGAGTTTTAAAAAGAGCCCAGTTTGAAGACACACACACACACGCACAAACATAGTCATCCTGGTTATGTAAAAACATAACAAACATGATGTAATGACAACAACAAAAGTTAAGTCAACGGTGAAGGCAGGGAGAAAGTTATCAGTATGACTGATGCAACAGACTGCAGAGACTATTTATTATAATAAAAATCTCAGACACAAGCACACACAGGGCTTACAAAACAGACCATTATCGATCTTAACTGGGACTTAAGCAGAAAACCGTGTATTCGTAGTTATTTATTAACCTTACTTCGACATGGAAATGATCTTATCGCTAAGCAACATCTTAGACTAGGAGGGATTAATTGCCAAACCATTTCTATTTAACATGAGTCACAGTTCTGTCATTGTTCCCCACCTTGTTCACTGGAAGGTGTGCGTTTGGCTTTGCTTGTCCACCCACTATTTAGTCTACTTAATAATAAGTGTCTTCAATCTCATCTGCCATCGCCGTGATCTCATCTTTCAAAAAGATTGATTTTGTCTTTTGGTCCATGGCTTTTCCTGACTAAATTCTCATTTGTGCTGGCATTATATGAAGGGAAATCACAAGGTAGGTGCCATCAAAACACTTTTCATTGAACCTGCTTAAGGGAGGTTTTTTATGCTCAGCTACTTTTATGAATCAAACGCAGGTACACCGTTGGAAATGGTCTTCAGACCAAGTTCAAGTATAAATCTTAGAACATTTTTATAAATGAGGCCCATGGTTTCGGACTGCACACACATCGGCTTGCCCCGCCTGTTTTGTTTCTCTGCTCCGTTGACTGACTGCATCAGCAGGATGTTTTATAAAGTCGCTCTATCCCCCCTCGCGTCTGGGGGAGGCATGTTATAAATGATATAGGCTATCAAAACGATCGAAACCAACGTGTTACCAAATGAAATCGCACCAACCAGGTGCACTTACAAGCTTAAAACCCTTAAAAAGTAGGCCTACATTAAACCCATTGACTCTTTTCTTTTTTGGAGGTAAGTCCACCAATGTCATGCATTGACAACAGCCATCAATAATCAATGTACGTTTCCCCACTGGGGTGGACTAAAAATTCTGACTTACTATGAATCTTTAATAGTATCAGCACATGGACATTAGCCAAGGGCACCAACCAATTACCCACCTGCTAATTTCTTTAGGCAGCCATTCGTAGTAACAGCTTTGGACACCGCCTTCAGGGTCCTGCTAACAGACATTTCAAGGGAAAAAAAATAAAATATGAAATATCTTCACAAATTTTGCTGCCAACCAAGGTTAAAAAGGATTTAAGCTCATGCTGTCATCAGCTGGGGGCTGAATCATGAATACCGCTCAGCCTTGGTTCCAATTTTCCCGTTCTTGGTATTGCAATGTAAAACCCTCTCTAGCCAAAAAGGTATTTTCCACATAGACCACCACTGTAAAAGACATGCAGCTATATATATTTTTTAAGCATGGAGGTCTTCCCAAGACCAGAAAAGTCATTGTATTTCTCTGCTATGTGACACTACGCCCTTGAGCGTTGGGTCTTGGGATTGGTTCACATAGCCAGACTGGGCCAGAGCCATGATGAGATTAATACTACTGAACATATTCAGTGGGGAAGTAACCCAGAAGCTATAGAAACGTTTTTGCCATTTGTGCCTGGTGAGTGATTCTTATTGGACTGAATAGGCGCCATCTTTAGCTCCAGTCAGCGCTGCCGTTACGTACACATGCATAACGCGCTGTGCGTAGGAAACCTAGTGCTGGAGGGGGCACCAAAACAGCCTAATGGTCGAGCAAAATTTTTCAAAACTTAAGCTGATTAAAACATACAGTACCTGCATTCATCAATGGGACAACAGCGTCTAAGTGGTCTTGCTGTCATTAGCATCAATGCAAAACTCAGCTCAGACGCTGTCATATGATGACCTAATGAATGATTTTGCAGCCAGGAAATGCAGACGTGTGCCTCTGTAGAGCCTCCTGCAACGGGTCACCAAAAAGCAATTATGCTTAGGGTATCCAAATGGCCAGCAGCAGGCCCGGCTCCAGTGTTCAACTCTTAGAATACATCCGTGGACTAAACGAGCAGTGACTGCCAGAACAAATGAGAAGCAGTGAGTTAGCTTTAAAATGATCGATTAGTCCAGTGTCACTTGTCGGCAATAGCCACTTCCAGGCTGAAGGCCCTGATGTATAGCCTTAGCTAATGGCCATGAATGCACGAGACCTTCATAAAAAACAAACAAAATACAAAGAAATTAAAAAAGCCCATCATGTAAAGAATATATGTGCACACTCCAACTTTTGGAACTTTATTTTGACCCATCTGCACTTTTCCAGTCAACAAAACTGAACACGGTGTAATCGGTAACCTCAACTCTGACATCTCAGCTGTAATTGATTTGTTCTCCCACAGCCTTCACAGCAATCCAATTGTCACCAGGGAACCTGCCATGGCCCAGTCACGCGTGTCTGACGAAGTGTTGGAGTGGGTGTGTGTATTTGCCTGTTTGTGTTTGAGCGACCGTGCTTGTTGTGTACATTATTAAGGTCCGTGTGTCTACTTGTGTCCACGTGTTTATCGTCTCTGTCGACCCTAAGTTGTGAGTTGACAGATCGATCGCTGCGCTCTTGACATACAGGGTTAACCTCTGCTTTTGTTTTTGAGTGCAGTGTGGAGTGTGGGTGTGTTTTCAGGGTCAGACCACCTATTAAGAAAGCCAAATCAATCACGGGATGCCTGGCTGTCGCCTGATCAAGGAGCTGATGAGTTTAGAAGTTGCCTCAACAGAAAAACTAAATACATTCATATTATGAACTCCATACAATAAATATGTCCTAGCTGTAGGCTATCTTAACATTGGAGTGGTTTAATTATTGAAGTACTGATCAACACACAAACATCTGGAAGGATATGAGGATTCATAACATTCTGTACAGATGTGAAACGTGACAGTCTGAATATCTGACAGATCAAAAGCTGTTGTGTTTTATTTCCTTCCTCTGTGTTTGACATGAAAGATTTCAGTTTATTTATGTAGTTTGAGAGGAACAGGTTTCAGATGGTATATAAATCTGTAGAAAACTGACATGATGCTGATTTACATGAGGACTCATGGAAAAGGAAGTTGAAGAACGAACAGAGATCACAGCCAGCCAGTATTGCATTTTAATAGGCCACCCTGTAGTAATTCAAACTATTGGACATGCAAACAGATAATGAGTCTGATATAACACTTAGTATGAAGTCAGTCAGTCAGAGCGTTTCTCGTTCTCGTGGTAGAAATCTAGTGGTAGAAATGCTGGTGACCATAATCATAAGTTAGGGTTAGCACTTAAATAATAGCACTGTAGTATTTCACTGGTAAAATGCAGTATTTAAAAAAGGTTAAACAGGGGAGGTCAGTTAGAAAATGTACTTGCTTACTAACTTGTTTTGGTTCACAGTGTACATAGGAAGAATACTCCAATTTACCACTGAAGTCACTTTAATTATGAATACACGTATTTTAAGTGCAAATAAAGACTGCTAACAATGTATTTAAAGTATTTTAAAAGTTTGACAAAAATAAGTTTCTTATATGCAAGCTAAAAGTGCACTTAATAATATTCCACAAAATTTTTATTACACTACCGAGAAATTAAACCCTTATGTAAATGTTTTGGTTTGGTATAATTTACATGAAAATAGTGTACTTATAGGAGAGAAGTACTTAGAAGTACTACTTGGGAGAAATACTGTGGAGGAAAAAGATGAAAGGCCGGAGCGCAAAAAGCACATTATTTTTTAAACTGGGGCCTCTGTCAAACATCCCAAATGATTAGACTGTTTCCATTAGGTATTGTTATTGTTGCACAAAAGGAATACTGTGGATTTACGATAAGTACGTAAAGTTGATAAGAGTGAAGATTATGTGCCTGCAGGTACACCCCCTGTATTCCTCCAACATTGATGGTAAGGGCTTTTTATCAGGAACACTCTGACACATCACAAATGGTGGACAGGCGATCATGGACACGATCCGAGCAAATATTGAAGACCTTTGTGCAGCCACTCACAGCTGCAGTGCCTAAGTGTCTGTTTTTAAATCCAATTATGAAGTTTTGAGTTGACATTGAAAGCATGAATAGGATCAAAAAGTCATTTAAAACCAAAGAAGGCTCTATTGGAGCATGCCGGGCCAAGTCTAGTCTAGTCTGCTGTTTATGTAAATTTCAGGGTTGACGTATTTAATAACTATATTTGGATAACAAGAAATCGTTTGCCATTATGGAGAAAAAAAGAAAAAAAACGACCTACGAAATGACCTAGGTCAGGTGAAACACACTCTTATTAGTCTTCTTTCTCCAAACCGAAGCAAACCTGATGACATTTTAGCCTGGGTGCTGAAGGAGTACGCAGAAGACATGACTCTTCTCGCATTGCACGTCTGACAAACATTTCCTACAGTTACGAGGACTGGAAAAAGACAAATGTGTGTCACACACCAAACATTTAAAATCCTGGTTGAGTTGGTAAATCATGATCCCTCTCTTTCTTGTTTGGGAAAAGTTTAGGGGAAAATTTCTCACGACGAGGCTTGTGCTCGGTGTCCTCGCTGAGAGTAAATATCTGTATGCCTGTTTACCTCAGAACAGTGTGACAGCAGCAGGCAGACAATCCATCTTGAAACTGAATGGAAGACAACGGTGGGGATGTTTTTTTTTTTTTTTTAAGGCTGACGTGTCCAAGGCTTTCCATGCGAGTGGATCATGCTAAATTAATATCCTGGACAGTGAACTGTGCTCTTCGTCCAATGACTGGCTGCACAGCTAGCTTTGTCAAACCAAGGAGACAAAGGGTAATTGTAATAGCACATGCAGCTCTTGGATTGATGTGGCATCAGGTTTACCTCAAGGAGATATGGTTTCTTCCCATTTGTTTTGGACCACCTGAAGGACACAGTGTTCAAGGATGCACTGGACACTGGGTGTAAATTTGATACTATCCTGGCATGAACAATCCCATTTTCAAATATTCTGGAGGACATCATCATCTGTGGCTCAAGAGTCAAAGACACTGGATGCATGAGCGACGCTCAGCCCCGTGGATGGCTGCCTTGGTGTGTTGGTGCGCATGGTTTTGTCTTTGTAAATTCCATTTTCTGGTGTGGTACCCGCAACTCTTTAACCAGAGAAAAGCACATGAACATTGCATACAGGCTGCATAGTGAAAGTAGTATGTCAGTATAGAGCAGCAGAAACAGCTTTAGAGTCTCCAGTGTTAAAATCCACAGTATATTAATTTTTTAAAAATAAATTATCACCTTTAATAGTGCCCTTTGTAAGATATTGCCATAATTTTTGTTTAAAAGGTTCAGCAAATTAACAATACACAGAACGTGAAGAAACAACAGCGTTGACATTATGTCCAAGACGTCTACAGTATGTATTGTATTATTAGCATGCTAACCAGCTAGCCCTATCTCATAATTCCACTTTGTACCTCTAGAGGCGATTGTCCGATAGTCCCTATGGTTTCAGCTGGGAGATGTATATGAACAGAGAGTTTGCTAAGTTCTACAAGCTCTCTTAGTGTTTAGTCGAATAAGTAAACAAAAAAAATCTCACAAAATGTCAAGACAGGAAATATCCTATTTAATCCAACATCCCATTTTCCTTACTAAGCAGAAAAATAAAACCATACACCTTCATAATTCAAGTTTGTCTCCTCAGACGAACTCTGTTCTGCCACTTCACCTCTCTCCTGTCCCCGGCTACCATGCCCTGTTGTCCCCAAGATCATAGTCCCAGTCGACTTCAGTGAGCAGTAGGGCCCAGCAGTTGGCGGTTACTCTGGTTACTCCAAAACACTACAAAGTATCTTTGTGTGCTACCACGTGTGTGTGTCTGTGTGTGTGTGTGTGTGTGTCTTTAACAATGGAATATGACTGCACAAATACTAATTTATCATCCTTGAAACTATCCTTGAATTCCGGTGTTGTGGAGATTGGATTATGCTGGTCTCATCTATTTCAGGCATCTTCCTAACACACTTGATACACTCTGAAGGACATATGAAAAATAAAGTTATAAGAAAAGTTATAAAAACATAATACTGTAACAGCCACTTCCAAGGTGGACATGGGTATAACTAATAATTAAGACTAATAATAATAATCAAATAATTAATTCCCACTGCAAGTGACCAGTTTGCATAAACTTAGATGATCAACTATGATTCATTTATGACTGATTGATGATTATGATTAGTCTTGCTTTGACATTTCCTGGTTGTACTCATTGATTGGCTGTCTTTATGTGAGCACCACTTGAATTTTTAAGTTTGCAAGCCCTCTCGTTGCGCCACCCATTCAACAGAGGTATCCCAGCATGCTTTGAGCAGCGAATCAGCTGCTACATACACAATGAATGGGAGCAGATTTCTTTGCCAGTCAGTTCAGACGCAATGGGCCAACACCACGAAACTAGAATTACTAGCGCCTCTTCAGCCAGAGATTTTAAGTCGAGTCTGCAAGCGCTCACTTCACCGGGAGGAAAGGAAAGGAAGCATGTGCTGTCCATCAAAATGACGGGCAGTTCTCAGATTTTTCAGTCATTGTTCCAAAACGTTCGGTCAACGCGACTCCTGGGATACACCATACATGATACTACTACTAACTCAGAGTAACTTCAGACTAACTGTGTGTGTGTGTGCGGGAGCTTTCTATGCATTTGTGAAAGCAAATGAGTGTTACCTCAGAATTTTCTCTGAATAAAGATCAGCGGGCTAAACAAGGACAACAGTAGTTGTATTCCACCTCATATGTCACAACAGAAACTTAATTACCCGCACTACTGGGCATAATATGCATAGAGAATTTATGCAAACATTTTAATGCACTATTAACAATACTATTACCACTGCTCTTCTATTTATGCAATAGGTGTGTATGTATGTGCATGTGTTTATATCTGGATGCTCATAGTTAAAAGTTTTTTTGGGAAAATTCTTTTCTTCCATCAAGGTTGAATTACAACGAGATTTGCTGTGAGAGTAAATTGTTTTGTATTGTAACTTGTCTCCCTTGATGTGCAGCTGAGCAGACCACTGAATCTTCTGAGGAGAAATTCAATGTCACAACAAAACAAAAGGCAACAAGATTTTTACGTCAGAGCGAACAAGAACCCAGAAGGAATGAGAAAAACGGAGGCGGAAGAAGAGAAAAATGACAAAGAGAGACAAAGAGGGAGAATAAACACAGACAGACACCCGTCCTCTTGAGTGGTTTAATCTTTCTGGTTCTCTGTCGAACAAAAGGGAAACCAGGGTGAAAAGTTAGCTTAAACGGTTTTTCTAAAGATTAGTCAATCTTAGAAAAAAAAGAAAAACAAACAAACATGGAAACATGACACAGCTGCAGGCAACCTCTTGGATGATGACCCTCTTATGTCTTCTCTCCAGATGTGGAGGAAGCTCTTGTCTCCCTGTGGCACTATCACAGCCTCTGTTTAGTCAAAAGATGGCACCAGCACCACGTCTCTACACCTTGGCCTCTCATCTTGCAAACAGAGAGAAAGTGGGGGAAAGCAGAAGAGACGGAAAGAGGGAGACAAAATGACGGAGACACTGAAACATTGACACACTAAGAGAAGCTGTAATGGGGAGGAATATAGCAAGAACGATTGCAAGAGAGACAAGGAAACCTGTGTGTTGTTGTGTAAGAGCCTGATTTAGCAGGAAGTATAATTGATTTAGTGTAGCAGAGCGAGCTAAACCTGGGCCCATTGCTGAGACAGGGGGTAGGAACTAATCTTCCACTGCCGGTGGGGAGGAAGGGATCATTTTACAGTGCTGCTCCCCTTGGAGTCCTTCCTAAAAATCGGAAGTGACTCAAACTCATCATCTACAATATCGCCAAAGCAGTGAAGCCAGGTAGCACATTCCTATTGGGCATAAGTGCTGTCACGATCACTTAGTGTGTTTGCTACTGTTTGAGGACAATAAGCGGAGGTGGAGAGAGGGAGGTGGAGAAGATGCTTGTTCTGACAGATGGAGTCCCTGATTGTTTTCCTCTATCCTCCCATGTCTTCCAGTTCACTAGACAGAAAACTTCTAGAATACTAAGAGCCTGCTAAGCTGCTGAATTTCCCAACATCAATCGAATCCGATTGTGGTTTTTATTGGATTCTATGAAAGGCACAGATTTTTTTTTTTTTCCAAATAACTATATATCTGCCAAAAAAAAAAATAAAATCCAGTGATACCTTTAAAGTTAATATTTTTGGGTAAAGTTTATGTAAAATATATTGTGCGTCAAGATGTTTTGGTTTCACTTTATGTAAAACATGTCCACATATGAAGGGCATTCATCAAATGTGCATTTCTAATAGGTACAGCCTGTAAACGTTATGCTCTGCTATGCTCTGTAAATTTTAAAATCAACTTTAGCGGAGTTCTTTCAAAATCATTTTCTCATTAGTTGACCATACTATAGGCAGACTTTATACTTTTGTAACCCCAGCAGTTTTCCCGATCAGCTTGTTTGTTCTTCAGCAAAGTTATATGATATTTACACTTTTTTGATATTTGCAAGTGATTCAAACTCAAGATGTTTGTCATGGCTGCACCATTCCATCAAATGTAAATACTCTAGATGTCGTGTGTGTCATTAACAGACATTTCTCTCCAATTCAGCCCAACATATCTGGCATCACTGGAAAGTATTTAACTCTACTTTAGTACTCCACCTTTTTCTTGAGTGGCTGTTCCGAGTGCCTGGAGTTGAATATCTGAGCTATTTCAGAAAGACCCTGGGGTTGTGACATTAGTCGTTATTCAGGCAACCAATTATGTATTAAATGGAGCGGGACTTGTCACCGTGGTAACCAAGGAAATGAGGAGAAGCTTGTTCAGGTTGTGTTTGTCTATTCTGAGCTTCATCTGTCAGAAATACACTTGTTGTTCTTTGCAGTCACCCCTCTGTTTACGTAGTGATAAGTTAGCAACCTAGCTAATGTCAATCAAAACCATCACGCAGCATTGTTTTTCTCTTCATTTCAGTGCTCCCACACACCCTGCTACTGCTTTTCTGCCAGAAAAAAACCCTCTAATTTCACAGTGGTGCCTGGTATGGACCAAGGAGAGGTGGATCATTCCACTGGCTATAGCTCGCTCCTAAATCCAGACTGTGAACTGGCTAATGGTATCCCCTTACCCAACCCTTCACTGTATGGACTCTCCTCTTCCACAGCCCATTGTACCTGCAAACTTGAGCACAGATTATGACCGCTTCGTACGCCCCATAGACACCAAGGTAAATGTTGGACCCATTTTTTACAAGTCACATATCTTCCGAACATTCTGACACTAAAATGACACTTTTCAGACGGACAAATCAGGAGGAAATTAACTTTGTTCAAGATCTGTCTCTGCTTCAGCAACATAGTCTCGTGACATCTGGATATCTGTAGCGAGCAGATTAAAACGAGTGGCAAAATAAGCCGTGAACATTACATTTTTGACTGTATCAAGTGTTGTATTGTTTTGACATGGATAAACAATAACCCTTAGTAATGTGTTAGTGTTAAAAATGCCCAGTGGGGATGGGCTGGAGAGGCGACCATGCCCGCAGGAGACAGGAAGTTCATACCATACATGAGACCGGTAACACGTCATCAAGCCCCAAGCGTCAAGATCATGCCCCCTCTTGGGGGAAAGAATCATACTTTCACATAAGAAACTACTCTGACAGAGAACTCTTCTTTATTTCAGTCAGTGTGGTAACTGGCTAAATGATGCTGTGACAATTACGACAGTTAGAGTACAGTCATACAGTATAGCAGCATTAGTAGTAAACAAACTGTTGTCTACAACTTTATGGTACAACCAGAGGTGCCGTAAGCTACGAAGAGCCAGTTTCAAATGTGGGTGAGGAGTCTACAACCTGAGGTCCAGACGCTGACCACCGGCAGACGAGCCACCTACGGAGCAGGAGCTGCAGCTGCAGCTGAAACCCACACGTGGAGGAGAGACAAGGAGAGCGCCGGGGAGCCACGGGGACAACGGGTCGATGGATCAAATGAATGTTTTCTATGAATCTTGCATGTTCTATGGCAGGTAGAGCGGGCATATATTTACTTCACATAGTGTCTTTTAGTCATTTACAAACTAATTTATTTCTGGTAGTTTTATATTGTTTTTATGTCTATGATGAGTGGCATTTGCACTATCTTTGTTCGAGAGCATCTTTGGTTTGGCCTCCAGACCAGACTGTCAGTGCCATTTATTCACAGCACAGCACATCATGGATCTCCTTATCTGGGTCCTCAGCTGGCAATTTTTTTTGGGGATCCCGCTGACTGAATCCAAACACAGCATTCATCCAGCACTAGAACTACCCACTTCCTGGGGGATGCCAATATCCAATTGCCAAGTCAGACGAGATTGTCTTGTCTCCCAGTCAGCTCCTTCTGGTCATTCAGCTGGTTCTACATTGAGCTACATCAGCTGACATCAAGCTGTACATTTGAACCTTGTTTTCTCCAGCAGTTCGGTTCCTCACGGTCCCCATGGATGATTTCCCTGTTTCCTTTTTCTCTGTTTGTGTCAAATGACTGTGGTGAATGTTTCTCCCTCTCGACTCAAGACTGTGTGTCTGAGTTTACCCCCTGAGTGCGCTTCTCTCAGTTCTCTTGCTTGAGCCTGTTAGTCTCAGTTCTTCAACCAAACCTTTTACTCTCAGTTCAGTGCACTGACAGACATATTTCTCTGACCAAGAGCTGCTTCCCAAGATTTATTTTACTTTTCTGCCTGGACTTCTATAATTCTTCCACTGTCCTCCTCCAGCATTTCTCTGAAACACTCTCCAGTATGTCTGGTGCAGATTGCTGGTTTCCAGGTTGCTCCTCCCACTTGGTTGGTGTTGATTTGGCAGTGGAAACAGGTTCTTTTGTTGTCCTGTCTGTTGCCCTCACATTAGTCAGACCTCCTATGCTGCTAAAGTGACTTTAGTGTTCAAAAAACTCCTGAACAACTACTACCTGACTCTTCCTCACTTACTGACTTTTTACCCAGTGTGCCGTGTTTTGTTGTGCTTTTGGGTCCATCTTCTGCAAGTCACTCGCACATTTTCACTAGTCAGTGGAGTATCTGTTGAAGAATCTACAAATAGACAATTTGCCGTTAATAGTTTCAAAGCTTCCGGGAATTTGGTTCTCAGAGATCATCGGATTTGGTTCCTTACAGAAATAAAATGATCAGGAGACAGTGTGTTAAAAAGAGAAAATGAGTGAGACAAATAAAGTGGCATCTGTGTTTGTGAGGCTTGTAATGACAGTTTAATGAGTGTGATAATGATTATCTAATTTGACGACGCGTTCATTTGTTACTGCTGGGACATGTTCTCTTATTTTCTCCTCTCCTTGGCTCCTCTTTCCCTCGCCATGTTGCAGCATTTTTTTCCCCTGCTGCTCCTCACATTTAAATCCACTCCCAGCTTTGTTTGTTTTCTCTCATAATGTATTCTCCTTTAGAGCGCCCAACTTGACTTTTCTTCATCGTGTTTACTTCTCTGCATTTGCGACCAATCTCTTCTCTTTTACCGTTTGATCCACGCACCCTCGTCCTTTTCTCCGGCTCTCGGCCATTGAACCCTGTGACACCACTTGATTTCTTTTCCTCACTCCACTCTCTTCCCCTCTATTTTCACTCTACTTCTTTAACGCTCCTTTCTTTGCCCAGTCTCACTGCTCTTTCCCATTTTCTCTATACCCACTGAACACTTCAACGTCCAATCTCTGTGTCACAAAACATAAACAAAAAGGCCTTGAAGTAAACTTTGTGTCAGGAAACAAGGGACCGTCTGGGATGTTTTAACACCATTTTACTCATGAGGCGGCCCAAATTCTATGTTTGGAAACACCTACTCTTTGATAGGCCATGTTTTCGCTCCTGCACAGTGCGTTAATTTTCCTTTTTGCCCTGAGCTTAAATACTAAATAAATCCAGCGAAAACCAAGTGATTTATTTCTCAGCTCTATTTTCACTCATGTTTCCCCTTATTCTAATCAGAGAATTATTATTAAATGTAGGTCAGTGCTACAGTATGCCTTACAAAATTCATCAGTCTCACAGTGCTTCATTTTGAAATGGGGTCTTCAAAACAATCATTTTTGAAGCTGCTAGAGCTAATGTTTACATTATTTTTTCATTTATACCTGGGCTTGTGGTAAATTTGCTTTGACAGCCAGAGGTTATATGAAAATGTCTAAAATTGCCTGATCATGCAGGAAGTCAGACATACGCCACATTTCTATGCAAATGTGTATACCTCCCCCTGTCCTACCTTTCTTATTCTGCTCTCTACTCCTCTCCTTCCCCCATCCTCATTGTCTTTAAGGGGGACAGTGATCGATGTGCTGCTCTAGCAGACTGTGACAAGGTTGGGAACTCTGGCCTCTGGTGGTGTGTGATGAACTCAACTGTTGATTGTGTGGGTATGCCCTTCTGTGCGTGTTGGATGTACGTGTACTCCACAGGAAGGAATTTGTCTGATGTCAACTTTTTCAACAGACTGTGAGGAACACATGAGGCATGTTATTCTGGAGAGTGCGTTATGTTATTTTGTGCGTGTATGTTCTGAGTTCTGTGCTTGCGTGTATGTGCAAGAGAGTGTGTGATTGTGTGTGTGTCGGGAGAATGTTTGTAACTGTCAAAATAATGATTCCACTACTCTGTTTCTTGCAGCTCTTGCAGTGAACTGAGTCAATAGCTACAACTATGATAAATCCAAAGTCCAGTTGTGTCTCACTGTGCGCACACACACAAACGTGTAACTGTCATACTCCTGCTCTCTCCGTTTGAGCCAGCCGTATTGATTGC
This sequence comes from Hollardia meadi, assembly GCA_037974645.1. Taxonomy (NCBI): domain Eukaryota; kingdom Metazoa; phylum Chordata; class Actinopteri; order Tetraodontiformes; family Triacanthodidae; genus Hollardia; species Hollardia meadi. Next base: position 34,722 of record JBBPCS010003845.1, read on the forward strand.
TCTGCTATCGAAACTCCTGTTAGGAGCTTTGTCACGGTTTTTTGCTCTTTGCTTCCACCTCTGACAGCTAGCTTTTGTTTTTTTGAGATGAGGTGAAATCACACACACAGAAGCACGCATGCACGCACACACGCGGGCTGGATAAATCAAGTTTTGCACCTGTACAGGCCTGTATAAATACGACTTCATGCAGGGACACACATTTGTGTCACTTATGCAGATAATTGACAATTCTAACCTCAGCCATACTCAACATGAAACCAACATCAACCAAACCCAAACTTAACAGCTACTGTTTATTTATTTAAAAAAAATACAGTCTATAGCCAAACAACAATGGTGGCGATGAAATATATAAGCCTTGGCTGCCATAATGTCATATTCACTGTTCTGTTGATCATTTCTATGCCAATTGAGTTACTTCAGAATTTGAGGATGAACCTGTTACATCACATCCTGATCCTCCCCTCCAGCCACATTTGCACCTCCCCAGGCTCCTGCATTGCCATTCTGTACTTGTCCACTTGATGCTCAGACTTTTCCTCCTGTTCCTGACCTGCCCGCCTGTTGTGTCCCTCTTGGATTTGTTTGCCATCCTGTTTCCCGACCATGACCTTAAGTAAGGCCTTGTCCACACGTACACGGATATTTTTTTTAAAGCAAGGTTTTTCTGCCTTCGTTTAAAAAACAAAAAAAATCCTGTCCACACAAGCACCATTTAAAAAAATATCTCTGTCCACATGAAAACGTAAAGCACGCTGTCAAGCGCTGTCAAGAGCCTGCCAAAGCAACAGGTGGTGATACACCCTAACTGTGTAGCCATGTTGGCCAATCAGAAACCTGAATAAAAGTTATTACTGGTGACCTAGGCTAACAACAATGGAAGGAGTGCACGTGTTGAATGTAGCAGCGACGTTCGAAGCGCACTCTGACACCTCTGGTCCTCTGCATCAGTGGTTCTCAAACTTTTTCCGTCATGCCCCCCTCGCACCAACAAAATGGGCCAAGTTTAACTTTTACTGAAAGAACGTTAATATCACGAACATTCCTTTGACCCTGCTCTCAGTAATTTATGTGCAAAAAGCAACCTTCACTTCAAACCACTTTTTGTGACATTTGTCACTAGACTGCTCCGTCAGTCCATTTTTCAAAAATAGAGAAAAATAAAATGAAATGTGCAATCACTTTGCTAAAACAACAACAATAAAATCCATTTGTTTGGCACAGTCTTACTGTGTGCTTTTTCAAAAATAGAGAAAAATAAAATGTGCCATCACTCCCACTCTCCCATCACATTCACAGTGAACCCAAGAGCACGATAAGCCTCTTCATATTTTCTTGACTTGTTTTTTTTTTGGCTGATTACTTTCACACTTTGTCTTCTTTGTCTCTGAAGCATCGACCGCTTTTCTTCTCATCCCTGTCAAACGTTTCTCCACCCTGAACGCCTACTGAATGAGCACCATTGCAAACGTGAAAGCGCGGTTTGTTTATTGTTCCGTCGCGAAAAAACCTTCCGTCGCCAAAACATTAGTTCCGCATTAGGAAAAAAATGTGTTACATTTATAATAAATCGTCTTCTTTAAGTAATATCAGTACTCTCAGCTGCAGGCATTCATGGGAACGGGACCTTAAAACTGCAATAACTGATCACCAATGGAAAACCATCATAAATAGTTAAGAAAATACACAAATTACAAACGACCCTTTATCACAGAAGCAAATATACTGTATACTGTTTGTGCATTTAATGTAGTTTTGACCAGTTATTCATACATTTTGGGTTGAAGTTAGTAACCATGTATCACCTATATTACATTGTCCTATTGAGCTTATTCCACTACAGTGTATTTTAGGCCGACACACCAATATACAAAGATTCTCAGTCTCCTATGGTACTGTGCACATTTATCAATTGTACAGCTTTGGCTAGATGATGATTGTGACAAAGTGGGTGAGATCCTTTTCTTTACTCGCCGCTTGTCCCTCAGTCTAACTTGTACATTACATAACACTTTCTTATCT
>JBBPCS010003846.1:0-11870 GCA_037974645.1 Hollardia meadi
CACTACTGCACAGACTCTGGCTCCAAATGACATCACCAGCACAAGATGGCAGCGCTCGTATCTGGGATATTTTGGCTTCATTTTTGTATAGTGGGAGAAAGTGGAGACCCGTCAGCCATCTTTATTTATGTCAAAGGGTGAGAGTCTTTAATTACGTGTAAAATCAACAAAACCATGAGTGGAGTGTTTAGAGAAACAGTTCACCTAAAAATGAAAATTCAGTCATTATCTACTCTTCTTCTGATGGAAAGTCGGGTGAAGTTTCTTCCACAAAACATTTCTGGAGCAACAACAGCTGAAGAAGCTGGGGAATTAATTGTTTTAAAACGTAAAATAACGTCTTTACACATCAGTTTAAAAGCTGCAGAAACTGTCGGAAACGAAACAAACTTTTAAAATGCTGCTATGAAAGTTAATTAAATGTATTTAGTGCAAACTATCCTTCAGTTTGTTTGTTCCGATTTAAACTGTGGCTTTTGAAAGGCTGTGTTAGAGTAAAGTGATGTAATTATCTGAACCTACCAGACAGTCCTCATATTGGCCTTTACCCACTGTCATTATATCCCATTATTGATTATCAAAAATCTAATTGTGTTACCCCTACAATACTGTCACAATACTGATAGTAGACAAGAATTTTGTCAAAAATGTGATAATTAATTTTGTCCATATCGCCCAGCCCTGATTTAAACCATGGAACTATTTTATAATAAACTTTTGTCTGTGTTTGTGGTCAGAGTCCTGTAGAGATCTGATTGGTCAGTAGTCGGGCTGCCCGTGAACCAGCTCCATGATACCAGAAAACCAGTTAAACCTGAACATATCCAGCTGAACTCACTTTGTGATCTGGGGGAGCAATAGAAAATTCTCAGGGGATCTTTATTTTCAAAATGTGTCTGTTTTTCCCGTCCTTCTTCACACACAGTGACGAGTGTCTCAGTCCAAAAACCTAGTCGTCCCTGAAAAAGACGATCAATTCTTCCTGATCAACAGTTTTAAATCAGTGGACTTTGTTCGGTCGGAGGTCACAGCTTTGTCTTACCGCTTTTCTCTTGTTAATGTGCAATTGTGTCCTGAGCTGTAACATGTAGCGACTTAAACACGACTTTCTTCTTGTCTAACAGAGAGAAATTAATGAAAATACAATGTCAACCAATGCAATCATTGATGTTTAACACTTTATTTTCTGAACATGAACAAATAACTGTTACCTTAAAATCCAGGCAATAAAAAGAAAATGCAAACCTTTGTTATTGTTACAGTGGATTCGTCTGTCTTCACTATGAACACAACAACACTGAGGCAGAATAAATAAAATTAATGTAAAGACGCTGTAACACAGGGACCGTTATCTCTGGCTGCTGGTGCTGGCCTGCGAGGTGGAGGTGGAGGAAGAGTGGGCTTCTCTGTACTGCTGGCTCCAGCTCTGAGGGTCCTGTTCATGAAGCTGAGAGCAAACACCACAAAAACTCTGTTTACTGACCGACTGAAGTGCAGGCAGGTATACTCTGATGCTAACACACACACACACACTTACTTGACCCACAAACTCGAGGATTTTGGCTTTTGACACTTCCACGTCAGCACGTTGACCCCAGCGAATTTCATACTCCACTGGCTCCGTGTGAGGGACTCGTACATACTCCAGATACCTGCACGCACACGCACACACACACACATCATTTGTAGCACAATGTGAAACATGCTTCTGTACATTCATGAAAGAGTTAATTAAATGAGATGATCCACGGGACCCACGACTCAGGAATGGAAAGCGTGACGCACACACAACAAAAATCTATCTCAAGCTTATAGACTGAGGCGAGGAAAACATAGTATGTATATATCGTCTACCCGGAGATATTCCAGAGAGAAACGGCAGCTAGTAGCAGCGATCGTGCCAACTGAGACTAGCGTGTCCAGCAGCATTGGCTAAAAATCCACCACCTTACATTGCACCAGATAAAACCCACATCGCTCGAGCTAATGTTGCACACTAAGCTAACAGGGAAGTTTCCTTCTTGTGATCGTGAACATTTTCCACCCATGCTGCAGTTTAATGGACAAAAACAACTCCAACCACATTCTGCTGTGTTTTCTGCACCATATTGGAGGTCGATGATGGTGGATTTTTAAAGGTCGATATTCTATACTTGAAGGCCGATTAATCAGCCAATACGCCCCTCCCATAAACCTTAGACTTTATTAAAAACTGGATAATTGTTGAACTGAAAATTTAAGTCAAAATAATAAATACACAAATCTGGAAGTGAACATCAAATTAACCCTTAAAATCTTATAGTAATTCCTGTTGAGCAGCCTTGATGTTACAATGGAGGAAACGGCTTGTGTACAGGCGGCTCCTCTACCCGTCGTAAAGGACCCCGACCTCGCTGAACGCTCGCTCACTGGGGACGATGGACGCCACTATCGCAGCAAAATTCCTCCGATATCAATATTTGTATCAGTATTTGTGCAGATTAGTTGGTCAAACCAATAAATCAGTCGACCTCTAGCACATACCTGTTTATCGCCAACATCAGCTGACTGAAAGTAACCTGAACTGAGGGTGAATGGTCAGTTCATACAGGTGTACAGACACGGCACAGTGTGATCTTTATGTAGAATTTAAACTGGAAAGCACTGATCATATGAAGACAGAAATCACAGTCTATTTGTAATGTCAGGGTTAGCACCGTGACAATTCCCTAAGTAGGAATAGGAACAGGGCGCTGTCCCGACCATCTGGAGTCAACTGAACTCTCAGGTCTGAGTGTGAAAAGTGAAACCACTACAAGAATACAGTGATCATGTTTGGAGTCGGCGCCGGTCCAGCCACTCTGCTGTAGTGGTCCGGGTTGGGCCGGTCTCCTGCTGCTCTGTGGTGTGGTATAAACCAGAGTCTATGGTCTGACAGACACTGGCTCTGAACACACCAGTACACTGTGGTCCCAGTAAGGCCTGAACCTGTGACCTGCTGATCACAAATCTGCTGGATTAGACGACTGAGCTATCACCAGGGCTCACAGCTCAGAACCACATAACCTATTCACACCGGCAAACTGTGGGGGAGGGGTGGACATGCACAGGTAACCGAGAGAAACTGGCTAACTCAGGCCAAAATACCATATACATCCTGTATAATAACAATATTTTATAATGCTTGCTGTAAGAAATGTATATGCTGTTTGTATTTCCTCAGGATGGCAGAGATCATGTCCTAAAATCAAAAGAACTGCCAAAAATGGCAGCAGGAGAAGCTAACATTGATGTTAGCCTGCCAGAAAAGCTAACACTGATGTTAGCCTATTGGAGAAACTAACACTGACGTTAGCCTGTTAGCTTTAAATCCCTTTTAATCCCTCCGACTCAAAGCTAAAACTGAACACTAGTCTTTTCTTGTCCATTATAGCAAGCAAGCTAGCTACAAGTGAAGTGAAACAGCCGTTGTCATGGATACAGGCAGTCTTGTGCAAATTCTAAACACAGATACAGAAATGACGGGACGAGTGCTGATTGAAGAATCAAGTTTACAGTTAGGATTTCTTAATATACGAGGGCTGAGATAGGATACAACACAGCCATGAGTTTAGGATAACTTCTGTAATAGAAGAGAGGCTTTTTCCTGTCTTAAATTATAATAAATCTTAAATTATAACAGGACAAGCAATGTTTTTGTAATGAGACTCCTGAGTCCTCGTGTGCATGTAAACATAGTGAATGTAAGTTCTTACCTCTGTCGCACAAACTCGTCTGTGACCACCTTCTTCACGTCACCAAACTCCTCGTGTTTCTCTCTGCGTCACCGCGACAAACAGAACACACAGACACAAAAGACGACACTCAAAGTCACGAACACGTTCACGTCATGTAGCGATTAACTGCGCGCAGATGTCGCCTCACCCGGGGTTAACTCGGAGTTTCTTCAGCGTGCTCCAGATGACGTCTAGGGCAGAAAACAACATGAGACACAGTTCACGCAGCATTATTATTAATACGGTGAACAAAGCGCACCGAACAGCTGTCACTCACTCTCTCTGACAACGCCTCCTTTCATGAAAATCACACTGAGGATCACAAACAGCAGCCCCGTCTTTGGATTGGTGGGGCTCCTGCTCACACACAAAAACAACAAAGATTTTTCAACAAATATTCAACATGTTTCGTAAAAATCGATGCAACAGTGTTAATCACTCGAACCTGATGGGAGAGGCTCCATCGACCGTCTCCAACTTATTGATAAGTATGTACATGTGATTTTTGGTGTCGATTTCAACCAGTTTAAGTCCAAACACCTGATTAAAACAGAGGAGTGTTTTTAGACTGAATGTGATCTTTATTTCATACGACAACGTTTGATTCCAGTATTGATCTCGTCAGACTGAACTCACCTGGTCGAACGTTCGCGCCGCTCTCTTCATGATCTCAGGGTAAATGTTTCTGTACTCCTTCACCACGTGTTTTATCAGGTCTGAACAGTCAAAGAGGGGAAATCACTCGTCAGCAACGGTGCATTTACTTTACGTACTGCACTTAATGACAAATTTGAGCTACTTGTACTTGATTATGGATTATTCAGTATAGACAAGAAAGGTAGATTAACCCTACAGGCATTTTCGATTGTGTGTTAATTTCGGACCCTAATCTTGCGTTAATTTTTTTGGCGAGTACTTGAGTACTCTATAATTATTTAATGGGAGTACTCGAATATGGAAATGACTTAAAATGTAAATCCCTCGTAAAAACTAACCAGTTTTAGTTTTTGGAATCACGCTCAGTGGCAGGCTTTAAGAATAACTATGAAAATAAACAATCTTGTTGCTGATGGTCTCGTGCGTTTATGTAGAAAAGAGGCGTCAGTATTAAACTGACAGTTTAACCAGTTAAAGGTTCCTTGTAGTACGTTTCATTGCTAATAATTCTGTACTTTTAAGTGAAATTATGAATGCAGGACTTTTACTGGTAATAGAGTATTTTTACACTGCAGTAATGCTACTTTTACCTCAGTAAATGATTTGAATACCTCCACCACAGTTGATCAGATTATTTATTTTAGATTTGTGTGTCTTGACACTCTGAAGTCGACAATCATGAGAGAAAAGTGGTGAAATTCGGGCCAATCAAATGGTGGTCTCAGATTCAGAGACGCGACGTCCACCAATGGCTGATTCAGAGGTTTAGGACGACTCGTAATATCCAAGGATTTGACTGCTGCTACCAAACCAACCAATCAGAATAAAGGACATGAAATGTTGCTGAACACTGGCAAGCTAGCATAATGCTACTGCTAAACAACACGAGAGCGGCACAGACGGATGACACAAGTCGATCACACTCCTCGAGTGAAGCGACTCACCGCACACTGATCGCAGCCTCTAACATGCCTCAATGTGTACAGTATACCTCACAGTCTGACGCACATTGCAACCAAGATTTGGGCCCACGTCACACAGCGAGTATTCGCAGCTGTACCTGCTCGCCGGATGGGAATCTTCTTTTGGTCCTTCACCAAGATGAACTGCACCACCTCAGCTGTCTGCGGGACACACAGACGAGAGGATGAATAAAAAATAAATCATTAAAGAAGAGAAAACCTTTTTTTTTACATTGAGAATGTGTGTGGATTTCTGTGTGTCTGGTACCCTTTGGTCAACCTGTGCAGTCGTGAGCTTCTCCAGGCCTCTCTGGACCTGTGACGTACTTGGCTGAGTGAACGTAGTGTCGTCATCTTCCTCCTGAGCGAGGAAGGTGCCGGACTGCCTCTACATGCAAAAAAACAATGATGAAACCATTTTCTAATTGTCATAATAGTCATTCACAGAATGGAGGACACTCTGCAGCACAGACAGACTGGCTTGGCTTGAAAAGTTGTTGAGCTGGATGTTTAAACACGGTGACAGCCACATGTAAGAACAGCTACAGGGAAGTTAACTTTGCAGGGTTGCACTTCTTAAAACCCATTTTTACAGCCTAGCTTTCGTGTGATGTCTTTTAATTTCATTTCATTTATTCTTTTTATTTTACTGCTCTTAATCTTTTTGTCGTCTTTTTAGTGTTTTAAGTCTTTTATTTGCTGCTTGCATTTTGCATCTTTGGTCTGGTTTTAACTTTATCTTCACTTGTCTTGTTTTTGTTTGGCCTGAGTGTTTGACTTCCTGTTGTCTTCCTGCGCTTGCTTTGTCCGTCAAAGCACTTTGTTGTTAAAAGGTACAATATAAATAAAGTTATTATTTTTCTTCTTGTTCCTTGACTGTGATTTCTGACCTTCACTGTGCAGTATGATGTGCAGATTTTGCATTAGAAAGTTTTCAGTCATCTGCTGAAGCCATTCATGAAACTTAAACAATGTTGTTTTTCTCCATCTTATTTTACATTAATTAAGCTGCTATTATGCATCTTTATTATTTATAGTATTATTACAAAGTTTACATTCATTTTCTCTGGGTTTTTCCTGCATAGAGAAATGTTTGGCGCCCCCCAAAGGAAAATCACCAGCACCAAAAGGACGAATGATAAGTGCCAATAAAGATAGAATGATCATAATATGTACAGTTAGGACTGAGATATGGATTGCTGTGTTACATAGTCGCCACACAAAGGTCCATTCTGAGCCAGGAAAAACACTGATTTTCTGTTCATTCTATTTTTGTTTTATGTTAAGTACTCCGTACATGTGATTTCTTTGTTATAAGACACTTTAGCCGTATATCTTGTATGAAAGGTGCTATACAAATAAAGATTATTATTATTGTCATTATTATTTGGAGACATCTTATGCCTGTTAGAAAAAAAATTTCAATGAGGCAGGAGTGAATGTAATTTAAACAAAAAGAGTGCCTTTATGTCTCTAAGTGGCTCTTTAGGCGATCAATTAAGATGATAATATCCAGATTAATAATGGAGCCCTAAACCTTTTCATGTAGGGGGGTTTTGAGTTGTTGCAAGCCGTTTATTGATATGTTTTCTCCAGCAGATGAGAGCATGTTTACGTGTAAATGAAACGCACTTACTCCGCTCTGAGAGGAGCTCTGTGTGTTGGACAGCCTCTTCCTCTGCGTCATGGCGTCACGCTGCCTGATAAACACAATAAAAACCACACATTCATGAATAAAACACATCCACAGACAGGTCAGTGCGCTTCACACGGCTTTAAACGAACCAAACACATCAACCCAAACCGGGCCAGAGAACACGGAAGTGAAACGGCGAACGTTAAAGCTAAAGTAACGTTAGCTAGCTAACCTGAGATCGTTAGCTAACTAGCCGTTATTTAAAAAGTCGAACTTAAATAACGTTTAACAATCAGCAGAGTTAAACCCGCTCTGTGAAAAATATTCACTCACTTTGCCTAAATGCAAACTCCTCAGTCGTTTCCAAACTGTCAAATTCCCGCGAGTGCGGTTTGTAAGGCGCATGTTGATGACGTAGAGGACCGCGCCGGCTGTTATTTTTTTCCCTTTATTAAAACGATTTACTAAACAAAGTGGCAATGAGTCTTCATGAACATTTTATTAAATGCATATAATTAATTAAAATATATATTAATTATATACAAATTATATATAACTTATATAAGATTATATCTCCCTCGTACAGTTTGATTTTGTCTGAATTATTGTTATATTTTTTTCTTATTTTTTTGCTGTTTTTTTCCCTCTATCTTTTCTTTTTGTTTAGCTTCCCCTTGTTTTATATTAATTTACAAGGTTTTATGGTTGTTGTTATGTTTGTTACGGTGTTGTTAACAGAAATGTGATCAATAAAGAGTAAAAAAAAACGTCTTCATGTAATTAAATAACATTAACAACAATAAATAAACAAATATAAAACAACCAGGAAACAAACGTTCAAACCAGGGACTCTAAAAGGAGAGAAGCTGTAGATTTTAGTCGGGACTAAAAACACTACTATTACAAAGATGGTACACAGTTTCTTAACACCACAGCCACACTATAAAATCTTTAATATCTCCAATAGCAAACTAAATACAGTTTTAAAACGAAATATAGTTTTTAATAGAGTTGAAATTATAGAAACTTGGCTGAAATTGAAAGAAAAAATAAACTGGAGAATAAAGAAACTCTGACATCAGAGAAATCAGATAATAAGGAGATTTTAGTGCCACAATGAAGATGCACGGTGAGCCATGCAAATAAAACCAAGTGTTTTTTGTTGTTGTTTGCACCCCTGGGGAATGTAAATGTAAACTTCATAGTTGCTACATGAGTACAGTACTTGAATAAATGTACTTGGTTATTTTCCACCACTGGTGAAACTATTAGTTGATCTTTTTCGCCGTATCACCGCAGGGGGGCGCTGTTAGCCACTATATGTCGTTTTGTGGAAGCAGCAGTAATAAAAGTGAGTTTCGCAGTAACATTAAGACAAAAGTGTGTATTTGTGTACTTGAAAAGAAGCTCTCGGTGCCTCTCAGCTCTCTGAAGACAAAATCCAGACACACACACACACACACGCACGCACACACGCACGCACACACACACACACACACACACACACACGCACATACACACACACACGGACAGGAGTGTCCGGTGTGTCCCGGACTGTCGCGGCGGTGAGAAGCGGACCGCGGCCCCGGCTGTCCGGTCTGTCCAGGCGGGGGGAGAGGATGGGGGACGAGCCAAGAAGAGTTTCTCCGCTCAAGAACTTCTTGGCTGGGGGGGTCGCCGGAACCTGTCTGCTGCTGGCCGGACACCCGCTGGACACCATCAAGGTGACTGACTGCGCTGAAACTTGTTCTTATTTTCTTTCTTGTGTCAGATTTAGGTGGATGTCACTCAAACGCGTCTTCACTCCGAGTTTCCTGTTTCGTGATTCTTGGAGATTTCTCTCTGGGAAGAAGTCAGTGATCAGATGTAGGAGGATTATTGATCAATCAGCTTAAAATGTCACCAAGGCTCACGAGGCAGCTACAACACAGACATGCACTAGTAGCCTACTTTATGGTCCTATAGTAGTTTTTAGGTAGAAACATTAGGTCTGCAACTAAAGATTAGATCGTTTTGGGCATTAAAGTCAAATTAAAGTACTAATGCCACACTGTAAAAATCCTCCGTTATAAATGCATTAATATAAATATAAATGTATTGAAAATGTTACCAAAGTAAAAGTACGTAAATGTAATCAGAAAAAGTAGCATTTCAGTGCATCAAAACGTCTCCTGTGACTGTTCTACTTTATCTGATCTCATTAGTTGACGATTCATGTAAAAGCAGGGTTTTACTGTTGGAGTTGGAGCTCATTTTGAACAGGATATAAAGACCCAAGGACCCATTGTGGGTCCCCAGACCCCATTTTAAGAACCTACTGGATCAATCTACAGTTCCATGATGCTTTTATTTCTAAAATAATTTAGAAATTGTTTTATAAATACGCTTTATGTAGTTCAAAATCACCAGCAGCCCCAAAATAAAGGATAATTAAGAGTTTATTGGTCATAATTTGGTGGTTTATTCATGGAGAGATAACTATCATGATTATAAATATTATTTTCCTTTCTGATTATTGTACATATCAATTAATCAAGTGATTGCTTTCTCAATTACCCGATTAATCATTTAGCTTTAACGTTTCAGAAAAAATCTCACGATTTCGAAGTGTTTTTGCGAACCAACTCTCCAGAAATATTCAGTTTCCAATGAAAAAAACCCAGCAAATCTTTGAACGATTAGTCGATTAATCGATCAAAAGACAATTAGTCGCCAACCATTCTGACAATCGATGAATCTTTCAGTCATTTTTCAAGCAGAAATGTGAAACATTTGTTGGTTGCAGTTTCTTAAATGTGAGGATTTGCTGCTTTTCTTTGTCATTTCTGAGTCTTTGTGTTTTGGACTGTTGGTCGGACAAAAGAAGCAACTTGAAGACGTCATTTTGGGCTCTGAGAAATTATGATGAGACATTTTTTGGACTTTTTGTGATTGTGACATTATAATTGTGAAAATAATGGTTAATAGCAGCCCAAGATGATTGATTTTCTGTATGTCGACTTAATTGTCTTGTTCTCTTAGCTCTAATAATAAAATGTGAACTGTTACTTTCTTCTTTCATATCAAAACATGCTTTTAGTTTCATTTGAGATTCGGTGTTTTTGTCAGTTGTTCCAGAAGTTGTCTTCCACACTGTGAACAGTTTCTGCCTGCTGGATATGAATCAGTCACACCCGGCGTGCAGCAGCTTCTTATCTGAGGGGAGGTGAAGAGAGGGGAATTTTTCAGTTGAGGGAGCTCGTCGTGACACGTTTCTATTCATAGCTAAACAGTCCATGTCATCCCCGGCATGCTGTATAGCTGCTGTGTGTTTCTCTCAACAAAAGCCACATGTTCACACCGTGACACTCCATCAACAGTCAATCATTCCTCCTACATCACACTCTGGCTGATCCATCAGCTTCAGGGATGTCAGTGTTGGTCTGTGAGTCGGTCCAACAGTTCAGGCCTGCACCGTATGAAAAAATCTATGATGCACGATGACACCGTTCAATACTGCGATGACAAGTGATCCATAAATATTGAAATGCAGAGCGGCGTGGGGGAGGCCATGGAGAAGGACTTTCGGTCGGCCTCAAGGAAGTTCTGGCAAACTGTACGGCAGCTCAGGGAGAGCAGGGCTTGGTGTTCAGCCGGGGAGAACTGCTGACCCGGACTGGGGATATAGTTGAACAGTAAGGAATACTTTGAGGAGCTCCTGAACCCGACTAACAAGTCCACTTGGGACGAGGCAGAGCCTGAAGACTCACTCATATCCCTGGCAGAGGTCGCTGAGGATCTGTGGATGAGATTCGCCCGGAGATGCTGAAGGCTGTTTGGACGTTGTTGGGCTGTCTTGGTTGACACGCCTCTTCAATGTCGCGTGGAGGTCGGGGACAGCACCTCTGGAGTGGAGTGGAGAAGCAAAGGCAAGAGAAAGTAAATAAGTAACAACAGCAGGAGTACTGCTATCCAAATTTTTATTTTTATTTGATTTAATCCATTTTTAACCAGCTTAGACCCACGAGATCAACGATCTTGTTTTCAAGAGTGACCATGAAAGCAGCATAAAAATGTCACAAAAAACAAAACGATAAACAACAAATAACACTACACAGAGGAGATACAGTCTAAAATATAGTTTGACTTCAAATACCTTTTTTAGTTTGGCCCAAGTCCCATCTGCTAACATGGAGGGGGAGGGGTTTATGAGCTGTACTGCAGCCAGCCACCAGGGGGCCATCCAGATGTTTTGGCTTCACTTTTGGGGAGCTCTCATGTTTGTATACAGTCGATGGTTTGAGTGCTGACATTCTATTGTTGTTCTATTGCAAAAATGCTGCAATTCCACAAACAAGAAGAGGAAAATTTACAGGAAGAAATTAATTCAAATTCAAAATCATGAATGAATATTTCGCTGTTTCTCAGCTGAACAGAACATAACTGTGTCGCTGACCAGCTCATGTATCCGAGCACAGTGAATCTACATGATGAGAGAGCTCAGAGATGGTTTGAAACCAGTCTGGGGACAGTAACTCTCTGGGGTCAACACAAGAAAACTACCATGAAAATAAGGACCTGAAGTAGATCTTCCACTGTACGGATCCTTCCTCAGTCTGATGCTGCTTCACGCATCAATGCGTCAGGTTGTGTATTACACAATGACTTTGTGTATGATTGTGTGTTGTACCAGACTCTCACTTTAACTGTCACACACAACGTCCAGTTTTTTATCAATCATACACAAAGTCATTGTGTATGATTGATAAAAAACTGGACGTTGTGTGTGACAGTTAAAGTGAGAGTCTGGTACAACACACAGAGACCCCCCACGACCACATAGATGGGTGTTTCCCTTATCTCCTGTCTCATGTCAGCGTA
>JBBPCS010003847.1:0-11868 GCA_037974645.1 Hollardia meadi
AATGATCATTTAAAAACTGTATTTTGTGTTTACTCACGTTGTCTTTATCTTATATTAGAATTAGTTGGATGATCTGATACATTTAAATGTGACAAATGAGCAAAAATAGAAGAAATCGGGAAGGGGGCAAATACTTTTTCACAGCACTGTATATACATATACATATATATACACATACATACACACATACATACATATACTTCTTGGGACCATTTGAAGTGTCACAGTTAAAAGGCCCAAACTGGCAGACCTGAGGGGCCCATCTGGATAATATGTTATGTAATATCTCTTTGTTTTGGTTTGTAATCTAGCTGCTGAGTTTTGAACAATCTGAAGCTGCTTCATAGCTCGATTGTTTTGCAAGTTAACAAGGCATTATAGGAGGAAAAATATCCTCAATCTCAACGTCTAAAACTGGTTCTGACGAGCACACACACACACATAGAATCATGAGCAAACATGTCCTCCAGCCTGGAGTGTTTCTCCACACGATTGAGGATGTTGCTACCAGTTTCAAAGCCACTGTTAACAAGACAGTGCTGGGTGGACCCACTGAACACAACAGGTAAATGATCTAATGAAGGCGTCACTGAGGTGGCGTCACATGTGTTTGTACAGTCCTGAAACCAGTCCTACCCAGCCCACAGGTGTCTGTGTGCCAGGTCTCTGGTGGCTGCACAAACACCATTTCATTTTGGAATATGCACTATGTTAGTGCAGTATTATCTCGATAATAAAGCTCTACAAGACGTTTAATTTTAGGTAACCATGCAGGACCCACCTTAGCTGCTATTATACTTCAGAGGTGCAAAATTCCATAACACATTTTTAGTTAATCCAGTCATGTACGACCAATCACCACAAATGAATCTGGGTCTTTTGAGCATTATGTTACTGGTGAATTAAAGGGACAGTTCACCTTAAAAGAAAAAATACATAGTTTTCCTCTTACCTGTAGTGCCATTTATCCATCTAGTTTGTTTTGGTGTAAGTTGCTGAGTTTTGGAGATATCAGCTGTAGAGATGTCTGCCTTCTCTGCAATATAATGGAACTAGATGGCACTTCACTTGTGGTGCTCAAAGCACCAATAAAATACATTTGAAAACTCAACAGCAATGTCTCTTTCCAGAAATCATGACCCGGTTACTCAAGATAATCCACAGACCTTGTTGTGAGCAGTTTCATATGGGAACTATTTTCTTAACTACACCGTATCTCCGCGCAGAAGGAAACACACATCTACTCATAGACGAGGCTCATGCTCATGACAGGGTGGGATGTTAATATTAATGGTGTCCTCCTTGGCTGAGCTGTAAAGTTAGTTAGCTTAGTTAGCTAGCCTCTCATCATTTAGTAGATGCACATTTCTTTCCGCGTAGTGATACGGAAAGAAAAAAAAACATGAATACCAAGTAAAAAATAAAATTATCTAGTGAAAGAGACAAAAGAGCAAAAATTATATTAATTTTACCAACTTTTTCCCTATTTAAAGGATTTAACTGAGCATTTTTATTGAAGTTTTCAGTTCCATTTTTGACTTGTGATCGGTCATATTCATGAAAACAGATCAACATTTAATACTAGTGTATAAACTTTGACTAGTGGTGTGAAAAATACTGTACATCTCCATTGTGCAACATCAAATTAGAGTAAACTTAAAAAAAATACAAACCAAAACACACCAGGTTTATCCTTGTGTTGAAGTACAATACTAGTGTTTTTGCATGTTTTACATTATAAACTACAAATCCTGTGTGATTCATTCCTGTTTATCTGCCATTGACTTCAGCTCATTTCTATGCAAAACAACTTGCAGATAGATAATCCATCACAGTCAACATCATGTCTCGTTTGTTTTTTGGCAAGGGTTGTGTTGTAATCATGTGGTAGTTCAGCTTAGTGTGAAAGCTGCTACTCTAATGTGTTCAAGTGCTGGTGAGGAAACCCCAGGATATGAGATTTGGCAGTGAGCTGCTGAAAAGGTTTGTATCAATATGCTGTGCTGGAAAATCTAACCTGGTGGACAAACGAAATAAAAGAACCATGGGAGTTTGGTCCTTTCCCATTTAAACCATTGACATAAATAAAGATGGCCGACGCCTCTCCACTTCCTCCCACTGTACAAAGATAAAGCCAGAATATCCCAGTTACGAGCGCTGCCATCTTGCAATGGTGATGTCATTTGGAGACAGAGTCTGTGCAGTAGTGACCGGGCGGTAGAGCTGGAGTATTGAGTTCCCGCCCATACACCCGCCTGCCCAATCGCAAGCAGGGCTCAGCTGTCAATCATGACATTTTACCCCCTTTTTATAGCATCAAACAACTAATTAAAACCAAACTCATCAGAGAAACAAACACTTGAACATACATCAGCGTGATAAGAACTACATAAAATGACAGAAACTATCTTTGGGAATAATTACTTAAACATGTTTGAATTTTTAGTTTGTCCTTTCTGCCAACATGGAGAGGGAGGAGTTTATGACCTATACTACAGCCAACCACCAGGGGGCGATCAAGATGATTTGGCTTCACTTTTGGGGAGCTCTCGTCGTCCATCCATATATACAGTCAATGGTTTAAACACTGAGCAAAGTCTCAGATGCCCAAGCAGCACTTGAATGCAACACAGCAGTGACAATGTATCTGTGACAAAAAACAAACAAACAAATCAAGTATACTGAAAAAGCCACGGGAGATGGTGACAATAACATGACTGTGTGCACAGATGGAAAAAATAACATGAACACTTGACAACAACGCATGATAGAATGCGACACCATGACAAGTTATTGTCTCAGAAATTCAGTTTAAACTGTGCTAATTCACATTCTACTACGCTACTCTCATAGGTAAATATAAAGGTATGGTAAATATGAAGCCTGGAGACACTCAGCTTAGCATAATGACTGGAAACATGGAAGCAGCTAGCTTACTCAACACTCATTGTCATTTTGCATGTTTGAATACACTGGGGGGGTGTTTACAACATGTCAGACTTCCTTTTGGTGACGTCACTGCATTCCCAGATCTCAGCTTCATGACAGAGAATGACCATAAAAATAAAGCCCAAGTTGAAATAAACCAGAATTACCTTTAAAATCAACCCAGCAACTTAAAACACCTATTTCAGTGCCAGCAAAAAGTGAAGCTTTTGTGATGAAAAGTGATTTGATTTGATTCTACAGGTGTTCATGATGGTTTGTCCACTACCTACCTACATTTAGATTCACTGCATGTTCATGTCCACAGAAACCACAGACAGGAAGGAAGGAAGAAGCTCTAAAAATTGATGGATGATTTGGAAACAATGAGGAATGTAAAAGAACAGAGATCAGATGCAAGTTAGAAAGCTGCAGTATCATCTCTGCTGCCGAAATCACAGCTTCAGACTGAAACAGGAGCTCGCGTGGCTCATAAACTTCCACCTCTCACAGCAATGACATCAGACAGACAATCGCAAATCACCTCTGGCTTTAAGCTGTCACACGTCTCAGGTCCGGCGCTCCTCGTCGTTCATATCCAGTGAAACCAAAAGCTCAGGCGCAGACACTAGTGCTTCCTGTTGTTGCAGTTATTTGGACTGAGCTCAAAGTTTTAAAAACAGAATCACCCTGAAGTCAGAGGAGTACACATGTACATCCACAGCAGATCTAAACTGAAGCTGACAAAGTACCAAGAACCAAGTTCATTTGACTGTATCTATGCATGTTCACTGTGACTGCATCTCCTGAAATGTCATCCTGAGGGTTTGAGCTCCTGTTCAGTTCAGAAAACATGTTCAAACAGAGCAGAGAGGAGGCTGCAGGTCGAGATAGAGGTGAAGTAAAAGTAGCTTTCAGAGAGGCTACAGAAGCATGAGCATATATCCTGTTAGTCCTGTTCCATATGTTCTTTTTCATATTGACATACACCATAAATCACTCATGTTCCTCTCTGCCCGGCCTGCTGCCATTTCAAACTGGTAGCTTTACACCACTGTACGTGCCACGGTCAGACCAGTATGTGGCACAGCTCTGTGAAGTAGGTGGTGCATTGGCTACTAGTAGGGCTAGTTGGAGGGCTACTGTAGCTGGTAAGCCGATATTAAAATTTTGCTCAGGCTTAGTTAGACTCTGTCCAATGATCGCAGTCATTCCATTCCCTGGTCAACAAATGATCTTAAAATAAATCTGTAGAAACAATGTTCATATTTATCTAAAGCATTTGGTAAGTCCCATACACACGAGAGGCATTGAAGTGCAGCATGACTAGCTGTCAGTCATTTGATTTCACCATGTGCCTCCTGATGATGCAGGATGACAGCGGCCAAAACTGTCCAATCAATGAGTTACCCATCAGTCTGTAGAACTTCATGTTTAAAGCTCTTGGCTTGTCATCAGAATTAAAAAGCCACTATGAATCAGCTTTTCCATCGTGTGGACCCAATGGACAGGTCAAGGTCAAGGTCAAGACCCTGGGGGGGGGGGGGGGTAACTGTCAGTGGAGCATGAAGGGCTGTAATGAAACCAGCAGGTCAGCTGTTCAGTCAAGTGGAGTAAATCAGGTTTCAGAACTATCCGAACAAAATCCAGCTTAATCCATCAGTGGAGGCTTTTAAATGGAGGAGTCAGACTGATGACCGTGAAACCGATGCAGCGATTTGTGTTTGAGGAATGCAGCTATCGACGAGGACCTCTTGACCTTCGTTGTGCCTGAAATGGTCAGCGGCCTCTTCCCCGAGGATGCTGAGGAGAAGTGGTGCCGCAGACGGTGGCGGCTGCACCACTGCTGTTCCTTGGCTACTCTCCTGACTCCTCCCTCTCCTCTCCCAACAGCTCGTGGAGGAGCTCCCAGCAGCTGGAAGACATCGGACGACACGTGGCGGCTCAGGTACTGCCATGCCTTCTTTCCCGCCGTGTCCCTCAGTCTCACGTCGGCTTCGAACTTGCTAACCAGCAGCCGAATGACGTTCTTGTGGCCGTGGATGGCGGCAATGTGGAGAGGCGTGTGGCCGCTCGTTGACCTGGCGTTTATGTCGAAGGTCAAACCAGCCTTCTGAACTCCATACCTGCAAACCCCAGCCACAGAGAGCAGATCAGTGCCTCATTGCTTCAAGTATATGAGTTTCATAAACTGAGTAAATATTCTTCAAGTGCATTTTGATGTTGTAAAGAATTTGTTGAGGTCAGTTTTTCACAGTGAAAATATGAAAACAATTTATCTCAGCTGAAGTGGTGGCAGTTCTGTTTAGGGATGGACTGATTATCGGCCTGGCCAATCATTGGATCCAATATTCAGCATTTTTACAATCAAGAGTATCAATATTTATCTGTGAGGTTGCCAATAAAAAGACACACATTTGAAAACAATTATTTATTCTGAATCTGAAAGTTAATTAGTAACTTAAGTTATCAAATAAATGTAAATGGAGTATAAAGTAAAATATTTGCCTCCAAAATGTAGTGGAGTGGAAGTATAAAGTACAAGTACCTTGAAATTGTAAAAGTATAGAACTTCAGTAAATTGTACTTGGTTACATTTCATCACTGGTTATTCTAAACTTTGACACACATCAGTTGCAAATATCGCTTATTGGTCCATCCCAAGTTCCGTTTTAGCTACATTAGCATGTTGGTCCTTTGGTAAAAGAGTGAAATGGTCACCAGCCACTGACTGGATCATCATGACATTAGGCGCAGACATTCATGGTCCCAAAAGGGTGAAACTGGTGATCTTCTGACTTTACTTCTAGCTGATGATGATTCCTGCCTTGACTCTACTTTTCTGCTGATGCAACATGCTAAATGTTACAGTCGCATCAGCATTTCAACATGCTAACTGTAAGTAACTGACAGTAACACTTTCTATAAAGACCACATCTACAGTGTGTTATGGGGGAAGTCATAGTGTATTTTTATGCATTCATAATGCCTTATGACTCCACTCATAATGCTTTCTGATGCACTACATACTATAGTATATAAGTTCAAGTGTCTTATGGATGATCTTGACTAGTTCTAAACTAGAGGTTGACTGATGGGGCTTATAATACATTATGACTACCTATACTCACCTAAACACACCTCAACAATCAGCTGTAGTGAGGACTCAGTGTGTTATAATAGTCCATGCAGTGTCAGAATAATCACTTATGATGTAGCATAGATTGTTTTCAATGTATGAAAATGAATGCATTTTCTGAGCACCAACAATAAAACGTTATGATGAAGCATGCATTATTATAGATGATCCATATGTACTTCACTTTACTGAACACAATGATAACTTATGATTATAGGATATGGCCCCATCTTCTTCAGGCTGACACAAATGCATAAAACAAGAGAACCATCAGAGACATGTTGGTGAGCCATGGAAGCAGGACAGATATCACTAATTACAGTCAGTACTATTCAAATTATTTCTTTTTGGAGTGAACCCCAGTTTAAACCAGACCATCCTGTTCTTACAGAGTGTAAATCTGACAGCCCTAACAGCTGGCTGCGTACCATAACGTGTTGAGGACTCTGTGGTCACCGTGTTTGGCGATCCAGTGCAGCACAGTGAAGCCCGAGATGAAGTCTCGTCTGTTGAGCAGTGACGAATCCTCTCTGAATAGCGAGTAGATGTCGGGCCAGGCACCTGCAGCCCCCTTCACCAGCCAGGCGTGTTCCCTGGGCTCCAGAGGAACCAGTGACTGATGGCAAGAACAAAAATCAAACTTATTAATATCCCCCCTGGGAATCAATCGACCTGTACAATGTTTTTTTTAATTATTAATTTTAATTAATTCATTTAAAATTATTTAGCACTAATTTAAAACCCCAACCTGCTGAGGTACAGAAGTTGAGAGGGGACAAAAACTTAAAAGCAGGTGGAAAGTTTTCAGGGGTAATATTTAAATGGATTGATCCAATTCCAATAATTAAACCAATCCATTTTAATCACTCCCAATTTACAAATCAATGAAGTGTGTTTCCCAAAGTTTGTTACACATAAAGATTCATCTAGAATTCATTTTTGGGTGATACGTGTACAGTAGGTTTGAATGGGACTTTTTAAAAATGCGGCAAACTTGCCTGCCTGCTGGGCTCTTCATGATGAGCCGTAGAGGAGGAGGAGGGGGCAGCAGGGAGGATCCTCCTCCCTCCTCTTCCCTCCGCCCCCTCGACCAGGTTGGTGAGGCTTTGGCAGCGAGGCGGCGTGGAACAGGATGATAGCGAGGAGGATGACAGGCCGTGACGAAGGCTGAGTGAGGAGGAGATCAGTTGGAGGCGGTTCAGACGGGCCGCCTCATTTCCTCCACCTCCCCCTGCCTCCTCCTGGAGGAGCTGGTCGAGGTCGGCTCCCAGGCTGCGGCACATCCTGCTCCTCAGCTGGCTGCTGAGCCGCCTGGCAACCGTCGGGCGCTGTCGCAGCGGTGGTGAAAACATGGAGCCATCGCTGGACTCTGCCTCCTCACGGTCGTCGTAGAGATCGCCTGTGGAGTGAAGGTTCAGATGGAGTTACACAGTCCAACAAGCATTTGTTTGAAGAATACCCACTCCATTAACAGTTACATATTACAGCAGACAGACATAGCACAACAGACTATTGTAACATGTAGACATGCTGCAGTGGCTTAAAATAAATGGTTATTTAGTCTTCTTTTAGTGGGTAGCTCATGTTTTTATATGCTAATGCTAATGCATGTCTGCTGTATTTAAAGAATGGACATATAACAAGGACAGGATACAGCGTCGGAGGCGGGACCATGTTTATTCCTATGAAAGTCGCTCAGTGGTGCATGAAGACAAAATAGTTTGATGTCCCGGTATCAAAGTACCCAGATCTTCCACATAGTATCCACATTGTGGGACCCATAGATCATGCACACTAGAAACTTATGCCGCCCAAGCCGCTAACCAATTTGGCCCTCTGTTAGCTTGAATGGGGCTTAAAATAATTGAATCATGCAGCTCTTCTAGACTTTCCAAATGTAATGGGACAGAATGGATAAAATTCTGATCGCGAAAGGAGTCACTTTGCAGGGGTTGTGATGCTCAAAATAATGTATCCTCCCTTTTACAGCCACTTCTTTCAGTATGTAACCTTATGGGAACCTTTGGGCCCCTGTGCGTCACATGACATTGTAATTACACAGTTTGGTCACTATGTCAAACTGGCTTCAAAGCCTGGCACTCTTCCTGGGGGCTTGATTTACAGCCCTATAACTGTAAAATGCATTAACATTAACATTAGAATTAGCATGTTAGATGCTAGCTTTTGTGTTTGCGTGACGTTAGCAAACATGTTGACAACCATCGAGCCTATCAGACTGAATTGTCAACTCATGTCATTATTCACTCGTGTTCAAGTTATATTTAATGAACTCAGCAACATGTGACGTAACCAAGATCATTTTCAGTCATTTTCAGAGAAGCAGCTGCTAAGACCAGTTAGCTTAATGTGTTGCACATCAATCCATTATTATTTCTGTTGGCAGTCTTACAACAACCTGCACAGCTTTCCATTTTTTCCTCCAGCCATCAATAAATACGCACAACACCAAACTTATTTGAATCAGCAATAAATCAGAGATGTGGGCAGTAAGGCGATGTCTTCCAATATCTTGTTTTGTGTGGCCAACAGTCCAAAACCCAAACCCTTGGAGATTACAATGACTTAAAACAGAGAAACATTGCAAATCCTCACATTATAGCTACAATCATCCAGCATTTTTGTTTCATAAATTGTTAATTGATTATCAGTATTATTGTGACTCTGCAGCCAAATTCAATCACGTGGAAAAATCTCTTCAAATAGAGCTTCTTAAAGACTGAAGCATACTGCTGATGACCAACAGTTCCTTCACCATATTAAAGTTCATTAAAAAAAGTCCTACAAACGTAAGCTCTGACCTGTGGAGTGGTGCCATGCCAACACACGAGCTGTGAGCTCCTGCTCATCGCAGAGATTGTCGGAAGGGTGATGCAAAGGCGTTGTGGTTTTACTGTCGGCATGATGTGTTGCGGACTCAAACTTGGTCCTTTGGGCCCGCTGGAGTACTTCCAGGATTTTCGAATCACCCCCAGCTTTACCTGTTAGCAAAGAAAAGTTAAAGAGACAATCCTTAACTTTTTTTATGCTAATGTCAGTTTTTTGCTCTCTACAGCTATAACTTGACAGTGATTTGCCTTAAAAAGTTTCCATTTGCTGTTCTTTGGGAGAAAAAAAAGAAAGAAAAAAACCCAAACCAAAACAAAACCAAAAAAATAAGGTCTGTGGATTATCTTGAGTCACCGGGTCATGATTTCTGGAAAGAGACATTGCTGTTGAATTTTTTCAAATTTATTTCTTTGGTGCTTTGAGCACAACAAGCGAAGTGCCATCTAGTTCCATTATATTGGAGAGAAGGAAGACAGTGGTTATCTCAAAAACTAGGCAACACACACCAAAACAATCTAGATGGATAAATAGCACTACAGGTAAGAGGAAAAATATGTATTTCTGATTTTGGGGTAAACTGTCCCTTTAACCTACAGAATGCTGCTGTACCCGTTCTGGCCTGTAGATCCGCGCAGCCGCTGTTCCACTGCGATCCTCTACTGGAGATGCCTGCGTCAGGCGAGGGGGTGAAGATGCTACTGTGGCTGGATAACAGCCACGCCCTCTGGCTGTGATCCAGCCCCTGCCTGGGCTCCAACTGGACACCTGCAGGCTGCAAGTATCTACTGTCCATGTCGACGTTGTGGTGGGGCACCGCCTCTTTAGCTTGGTCTGCAAATGGCAAGTAGCGCTCTGCCTCTAAAGGCAGGCTGCATCTGGTGGAAGTGGACTCCCCTGGAACAGATCCTGGTTCTAGTCCTGGTCCGGTCCACTGTCCTCTCTGCCCCACCCCTGATTCCAAGCTCCAGTCTGGACCACCAGTGGGAGGCATTTCCCCTTTGACATCCTGAATGTAAATCTTGGGGAGCTTCCTTTCTGATGAAGAGGAGGAGGAGGAGACTACAGAGGGAGGTGCAGGTTGGTCTATGATGCACGGCGAGGAGGCAGAGATGTCCCTCCCCATGTTTCCAAGAGGAGCACTCAGGGGCCACGCTCCTCCTGCTGAACCTCGCCTCATTGGGGTCTCCTCATCTTCCCCCTCATCTTCATCATAAGAGATGGCAGCTTTGTAACTCTGCCTGTGTCTGATGCAGCGTTGGGCAACCTGAGGATGAAGACTGACAGGATGAGGAGGCCCCTGATGAAGACCTCCTTCAGACTGCAGACAGGCCTGCCTCCCTCTCAGGGGTTCCGGGACAGGTACCTGCTCGCAGGGTTCTCCATTATGTCTGACTGCAGCGACCACAGGTGTGATCTCTGGAGAGGGGGCACGACCCAGTCTGTGCTGTCCCACTTTAGCGTGCTGATCTTGGACAGGAGGCTCTGACAGACTGGGGGTCTTTACTTGTGTTTTCTCTAAGATCTGACTGACCACCCGAGCCTCTGCTTGCCTCACAGAAACTTCAGGTGTGCTGGTTACACGTTGCTGTTTCAGGTTAAAGTTTGTTTCCACGTTGTTGTTGTTCAGAATGATCCCAGCCGCAGATAGGACCGTTTTCGCGGCGGTTACTCGCGGCGCGGCGGGTCCTGTCACCTCCCCCAGCTGAGCTTTTTGCCGCGGCTTCTCTGCTCGACCAGCCGGGCTCTGTGTGGCGTTCTCCGCGGAGGGCTCGGTGTTCTTCCCGCCGCCGGGGACATTTCCTCGGAGTTTCTTCCTGACAACGACGTAAGAAATGCCGTCGACCTGTTGGACGGTGGCCACGGAGTTGACAAACTTCTTGAAAAGCTCCCGGTTCCTGTCCCGGTTCGGATGTTCCCGTATGAAGTTCCTGAAGTGCAGGAGCAGGTCCGAGTTTTTCACCGAGCCTCCGCTGCTCTGAAGGAAGTGTAGCACCGTGTCCTGAGTGAAATCTGTGGCCATGCTGCTCGAAACTTTATCCACTTTCTGTCGTCTTCTCCCCGCTGGTCTCAAAGGTCACGGAGTTGTTTCTGTCAGACAGGATAGTTCCGCCAACCTCAGGTATTTAAGCCCCGCCTCACTTGCCGCATTCCTGCAGGTAACCCGGATGTGTCTGAATCGATGCATAGAAAAAACAAATTGACAGGTACAGGAACTAAATGTGTTGTATAATCGTCCAATGGTTCCCTGAAAAATGCATTTTTTTTTCAAATTAAATTCCACCACACAACCATCATTGTGGAGCAGCAGATCACAGATTAAATTATGCTTAATAAAGTTGTATATGTTTCCTTGCGTATCAGTTCCCAGACTGCATTACTGGAAGTGGTAGGCTAATTGTGGCCATGCAAACCGGCTAAATATACTTTTAAATAACTGAAGAATGGCTGGATGAGGACATACCTTCCACATGAGACTGGACAAGCAGATCAAACGAGGTGTATGAGCTGGGGGAAAATGGCATATAGAGTGAAAACACAAACTGTATGTATATAGTGTTGGGAAGAATTTACTGGATAACTATGGAGTTTCTGCCACCTAGTGTCTCGTTCGGCTTTTGCACTGACTTTTAGCAATATTGCATCATTCGAGTATGTTTTATTTGGATTATTTGATTTCACTGTTTGTAAAAGTGCCATAGTTTCAGTTAATTTAGATTTAAATATACATTACAGGCAGACTTTCCAGGCCCATCTCTCTCCAATTCAAGGACCCAACACAGAATAATTTGTTCAAAGTTAATTGGCTTGAATGTGGGAACACTTTTTAATTGTTCTGTGTAGGGATGGCAGAAAACTGTGAGAGACGCATCAAATCAAATCAAATCAAATCAAATCAAATCAAATTTTATTTGTATTGCGCCAATTCACAACAAAGTTATCTCATGACACTTAACATG
>JBBPCS010003848.1:0-11868 GCA_037974645.1 Hollardia meadi
CACACACACACACACACACACACACACACACACACACACACACACACACACACACACACACACACACACTCACACTTCAACCTACTGGCTCTTCTCCTCCAAATTTAACACTCTAATTTGGTTGAGGGCTGCCTGCCTCGTTATTGATGCCACCAGAGGTCTGATCCATCTTGAGCCCGGGACAAGGCTTTAGTCAAGACGGCTATAACTCAGAGGCATCCTGCTCCCTGTTTGCCAGAGCATCAGGCTGACATTGGTAATTTAAAGGTTGGACAGACAGCCGAAATTATTGTATCCTCCAAACTTGTTTCATCACCCCAAACGGCTGGATGCCAGTACTCTGAACCACTTCCATAAATTTCCCTGCTTGTTGGAATTCTGTGGACTAGAAACCACTTTTGCTAACTTTTGTGGTGTTGCCAAACCTCTATAAATTCAGTCTTTAGGATTATACAATATGGAAATGAAGATACAAGCAATTGAAAAAGAAATAAAATGAAACGTGTTTACTTTCTCACAGTGTTTACAGTGAAGGATTAAGAGAAAATCAGTTGTGTGTGTGTGTGTGTTTGTATGTGGTGGTGCGCCATGTGGGATGGATTAACGAGGTTTACTCCTGAGCAAGCTTGGCATGCTGGTCCCTCCTCACATATATTCAGTTTTTTTTTTTTAATGTGTGTGTATGTTCACCCATCTGTGTGGGTTTAGCTGGAGGCCGGAGCGATGGGGAATTGGAAAGCTGGATGCGGCATTATGTATCAGCTTCCTATCACTCTGATATATGGCCAAATGGGACACAGAGGGGTTTGTGATAACAAACAACGAATGAAGATGATTGGAAGGAAGTAAAGAAATGTAAGGAAGAAAGGAGGAGGGAAAGATGGGGGGAAAAGATGAGGAGGAACAATGTGCTCTCTGGAGGCTCACAGGACTGTGTCGTTGTAGTCTCTGATCATTGATTAAAGAGGTTTATGCACTCCCACCTACAACATCGTAGAGGACACCCCCCCCCAGAGCTGCCCTTTCCCTTCTCTGTGACTCTGTCTCTCTACTTTAATGGGCAGACAACCATTGCCGTAATTTTCTCTGTACTGTAACTGACAGCTACTAAAGGTCACTCAAAGGGAGGGGTCTCATGCTTCTAATCACTCAACAGGAGCAGGGACACTCAGTCCATTCAAATGTCACAGAGTCAGAAAAGCTGATCAAGACAAAAAATGTACTCTTGTTTTCATTTCCTCGAATCATAAAGAGACTACCATGCAATATGAAGACAGCAAGTGTCCTTGAGCTGCAATTACATAAGCATAATAACATTTTTCATTTCTGACTGAAATCTTACATGTTTACTAATTTAAATAAGATTAGTTTCATGACCCTGAAAAACAGGGCGCCCACTCAGCTGGAATCACTTAGTATCCGTGGTAACAATATTCGCTACTTTATTCTTCCCAACAGCCTCCCATTGGACACCTTGCTGGTTGACATTGAGCCAAAGATCAAGTCCAAAAAGAGGGAAGCGGTGGCTGGACGGGGACGAGGCAGAGGACAAGGTCGTGGCAGAGGAAGGGGACAAGGCCGAAGTGGCCCAAGGAGATAATCAACAGGCCGCACATTTGCTGCCCGGCACCCTGCTGTTTGTACAGGATTTTTTCTTTTCAGAGGAAACTTTTTGTGAATTTTCATGTTTTTGTTCAACTTTTGCTTTTCCTTATTTTGTACATTAAAATCCCAATGATGAGGATTTAAAAAAAAAGAAGATTATTTTCATGGTCATGCTACACTGTAAGCATTCAATTAATCAAAGAACAAGGTCCTATATTTGCCTTTTGTTGGTTTGCTGCTGCACATTCACTTTCTACTGAAACCACAGTTTTATCAGAATATCCTCCTCCTGCTGTTATTAAAAGGCAGAAGGCAAGTCCCCCACGTCACAATCTCCTGTTAAGTTGAAAATATCAGTTAAAATGATGATCCTGGGAAACACATATACTCAGACAATGGTCACTGTTGGTAAAAAGTGCTCATAAGTGACCAAACGATGGAGGCAATCAAGTGATGAATCTTCCCAGGAGATCTTTGATATAATCCAATGGACACCTTTA
This sequence comes from Hollardia meadi, assembly GCA_037974645.1. Classification (NCBI taxonomy): domain Eukaryota; kingdom Metazoa; phylum Chordata; class Actinopteri; order Tetraodontiformes; family Triacanthodidae; genus Hollardia; species Hollardia meadi. Next base: position 2,106 of record JBBPCS010003848.1, read on the forward strand.
GAGTACAGCTATTCCAAAAAAACCATACAGTAATTGGAGGTAATTTCACAGTACATGACAAATTTCCATCTGACAAACATACCACAAATAGGCTGTTATCCTCATTATTAGTGGCATAAAAGGCTTCGTGTAAATGCAGCTCTGGCTTCTCCATATGATGACTTATGAAGAAAAGCTTTAGAAATGCATTTTACAGAGCAGGGTGACTAATGGTCCGAGTCATGGTTTAAAAAAATGTACTTTCAAAAACAGAAAATGCCAGACGCTCTGAGTCCAGGATAAATGAGTGGCATTAGTTTAGCAGAAACACACAAAAACATACTGCAGTATTTTTTAGACAAATACATTTAACATTAAGCAAACACATTTTGGTTATAAAGATTACAAATTTAGACAAGGAAGAGATGAGTGGCCCTGAGAACACAGTGTTTGTTATGTTCATTTACTCTGGTTTTCTGCCACAATAGCAGGTCCATTAACTATCAAAGGAAATCAATGCGAGCATGCTGAGGCCAACAGCACAGACACTGCTATTATTGTGAGCGACAAGTTCGGGTATGGAGTGCGAGACAGGAAAGTTGAGTTGAACGCGAGAGAAAGAGCCGAGTGAACATGGACAAACTTGAAAATGAGAAGCCGCAGTCAATTACAAATCCCATCTTGTAGTTTGTGTCCACATTGATTTGTTGGGGAGTGGGATCTCTGCCTCTCTCCTCAGTTCACCTATAATTGCACTCACTGTGACCCGCTAATTACTTCACCAAGACCTAGTTGGTCTCACCTCAGTGCACTGCCTCGCTATCTGGAGCTGTCTCTCTACACCAACGTGGGAGGAAGGAAGAAGAAAGGAAGAGGATGTGAAGGCAAAAAGAAAGAACAAGCCGGGATTAAGAATGCATGATGCGTATCAGAGTAGGAGAGACAGCGCGGATGTAGAATCAAACAACAAGAGACAGACACAGTAAGGAAATAGAAGTGTATATATTGGAGGTGGTTTTCAGGAGACTGTGAACTGGAGGACATGCAGCAGTCCTTACATACTGCTACTACTCTACTGTATGTCATCTCGGGACAGCGATGAGGTGAATCATGTTTCTGGTTCTCACTGAGCTGCATACATAATTAAATAAATTGCTACTGATGAGATAATCACTCATAATTATGAAGATAATAATGACAGTGACGTTCAATCATTGGGAACACCGGGGGAGTTTACGTACCTGATGGGATGAGCCCAAAGGCCCAGTTGGGTACAAGGATGCCGAAAGGGTTGTTTGTGTCTTTGTTGTCTTTGTTTTCTGTCGTCACTGAAGCTTTGTGCTCTTCTGACTTTGGCTTCATGCCTTTGAAAGGTGTCCACTGACTTCCAACCACAAAGGACTCAGACACTGCAGACCTGGATTCCATTTCTGTGGCACCAGCTTTGGAGTCTGATGCAAAGGTAGTCAACTGAATGACTCCCGTAGTTGTTTGAGATCCCTCGCTGGGTGCTGGAGTAGCTGGGAGGTGGCCCTGCAGGTCGGTCGTGCTTGTTTTCTCCCTCTCTTCCTGAACCCACGAGATTGAAATAGATGGTTCCTCTGTGGTGGCTCTGTCTGAGGACTTTTCTGTGGTGGCTGCTGTGCTGGTAGGATCCGTCCTCTGCGAGTATCTGGTCGTCAGAAGTTCCACTGTGGTCATCTCAGAAGTTGTCAGCAGCTCCATTAGGGCTTCGGGTGTGGAGGTCAGCACCTCCTTTCTGCTTGTGCCTTTGCTGTGCTTCCTAAAAACAGGAGTGAATCCAGAATTTGAACTCCCCTCTCCTCTTTGAGAAGAGGCAGAGGAGAGGTTGTTGGTAGGCCGGTGGACATAGAAGATCTCTCCCCTGGCCTCTTCTGCTGGGTCTGGTTCCTGGGAGCCCTGAGACGGGGTGGTGGGCTGTTCCACTAGCTGCCACTGTGACAGAGTGGTGTGTTCAGCCACAGTCACTAGCTCAGTCTGGCTTTGGCTGAGTGAAGACTTTGTTTCAGGACTCTGTTCGACACCACTGCTGTCCACGTTGCTGGCTTTCAATCCAAACCCACCTGGAAAGTTGCTCCCTTCACTGCTCCCCTCTATCTCCCTCTCCTCCCCTGATGCAGTTCTGGCGGCTGATGGAGTGTTGGCATCTTCTCCATCCTGGTCCCTGCCCTGGCCTGAATAGTGTTCCGGGTTGTCCTGTCGAAGCGAGGTAGGCAGCGTCATCATCTCAAGTGGCGCTGCCTTGGCTTCCATAGGCTCCCAGGTGGGACGTTTACCTACATATGCTACATTTTCAGGGCCAAGTTTGGAGCCACGGATGGACTTGATGGCCCACCGAAAATGGCTGCTGGGGGCGGGAGGAAAAGCCAGGCCTCCTCTGGGACCCTGAGGAGCGGATCTGTTCAGGTTTTCACTGGGTGGTGAACTCTCATTGGGACCTGATGCAGTGAATTCTAAAGGGAATCAAGAGACATAAGAGACTAATTAATACAATTAGTGTGTAATTAGCAACTAAGACTCAAGTCTGGCTTCCATGAGCCCCATATAATTCTCACAGCAGTTTCAAAATCATTATGAAAATATGAGTCTACTAGGACCTGCGTCCACCAATATAGGTTTGTGTCAAGTGTGGACTACGATATTGATGTGATTCGAACCAATTTCTATTTGGGACAGTAAAGTTAAGATAGTCCCGCCAGTTCATGGAGCTTAACATGGAACAGACAAATATTAGTAGATTTAAAACCCGTATAAAACTTTGAAATTTGAAGGCTTTTCTCTATAACTTTAAATAGTCATGCTTTAATTAGCTAAAACCAGATTTAAAGTTTTTGCCTTTTCTATAATTTGTCATGAGGTCATGTGATGTCTGTTATGACTGATTTGGGTTCATAGGTTTTTAAACATCTGTTTTCTGTTGCCAAACAACTGAACAAGTATGAAATTTGATTGCAGCTCATAATGTGGTGTACAGCAGTCAACAGCTGTGCTAAGATTGGTTATATTGACATTTAAAATGACTGTTGACAGAGTCTGTTAGGAGCAAAAAAGGTTGTCATATTCAAGTAGAGCCACAAAACATCTGTTACTTGATCTAAATAAGCTCTAAATGTGTATTTATGCTTGTATAACATGCAGAAAGTGGGCTAAATAACTCCAAACTATATTATTAATGTGGCTTCTATGCAGAGCCTTGACATCATATTTGCGGGATAACATTAGTAAATACAAGTATAATATAGAATTTGCATATCCTGTGCGAATATGCTGCTTTGAAGACAAATGTGGGGTGAAAGCAATTTCTAAATCACATGAGTGTCCCCTGGTAAGACTATTCATGTGTCAACAGATATTAGTTATGGAGAGTTTATGTGATGTTATGTAGAGTTTAATTAAACGCTTCATCAGAAGTGTGTGGGCGTGGCTTGATAAAATGTAATTAAATATGGCCGGACATCATTTGCAACAACCCCAAAACTGTCATCACATTACCAAAACCTGACTGGTGCATGGCAGTACTGTGACATCACCTTCTTAAAACAGATAAAGAGAGAAAGAGAGAAAGAAAAGTGTAAATACAGAAACCTCTTTAGTGAAATAACCCAAACTGTTTTTGTGCTAATGAAAGATCAAATTGGTCAATCAGAAGATGGTTGAGAAAATATGTTTTCATGGCTTTTAGACCTGCTCCAGTCAAACATCTGATCCATACAATAAAAATGAACAAATACTGGAAAAATTTAGCATTAAATGATCCAATTCAGAACCAATTATATGAGGCCAGATCAAACTAGTATTACCGCCTTGTGGTTGTATGCCTCCGGGCACCAAACCAATCAGAGTGACGTCTCCCGTTCCCTTTAAAGCCAGGTGCATCTGCTCAGGGCGCATTGCTATTTAAACAGTGTCTAGTTGAGGGACAGGTATGTGGTCTTTTTGCTGGTGGACCCTCTGCCTCCATCGTCTTGCAATACTCTGTCCCATCAACAACTCCTTTAGAGTACATATGAACAAATGCACCGATCTTTAACTGAGTAGGAGGAGGGCTGCTGTGTGTCCCTTTGTGTGTTACAAAGCAGATTGCACTCCATAGATCGGGTCATAAAAATTATCATGCTGATTAACAGCAGATGGGTGAAGTAATACATCATTTATGAGGAAAATATTAATTACATTATATGCAGCAGTCCCACAAAAGTAGAGACGATACGTGTCGCATGAAGAGACTCGTGTGCATTTACACATAGCAGCTTGAATTCATTGATTATTTAAATCTCCCGACACACCGACAGGACCGGTCAGGATCTAATGATAATTACTCTTCTGTGTTCTTCTACACATCCAAAAGATCACACACACAGTCCAGGTTCAGTAAACTAGTTTAGAGTAAAGATTAAAGTTGAATTCTGTTCCCTCTGGAGAGTTTCCTCTGTCCTGCCAAGTTTATAACTTAGTATTGCCGCTTAAGTGTCCCACGATATTTCCTGCAGTGACATTACTGCAGCGTGCATGGGGGAACGTTTAAAATTACCGAAAGGAGCCTCTCTAAGCCTCCAAATCCATGCATCAGTGTGTAACAAGCAGAGTGTACACGCATTCTGGAAGCCACCTATGTATGCGCATCTTCTGAAGAATGAGCCCATGGGCACACAGATGAGAGCAAGTACATTTGCAACTTACACGACGTAAGTGCTGGCCGTGAAAATGACACCTGTGCTGCTGTGTGCCACTTTGCGCCAGGCACAAGATACAGCCCCTAGTTTTTTAAGCCGTGCACAAACTGTTTTTTTTGGCGAACTAGCAGTTGACTCTTATTTACTGTGATTTGGATGTTTTGGGTTTCTTTCCTCCCCAGTGGAGCTGATCAGTGCAGCTACTAAAGTAACTGGATTTCTTTTACACAAAGATGGGGTGCCATCCCTTGCAGAAGCCCATAAACACGCGTGCACAAACAAATATGATGGAAAGATGCATTCAGAGTAATTTCACATTTCTCTTCTCTGTCCCTGTGTTTTTATTCCCCGTGGATTCTTTTACCCCCAACAACCTCCTGCGGGGACACACTCGCCTGTGGTGGGAGAAGCCATGTGGAAAAACGCAGGAGCACTTGCAACATGATAAGCAAATGACTTGCTCCACAGCAAGCACCATCTAGCCCTGTTTATTTTGATGAAGTGGTCCACCGTACCTTATCAACTTACAGCTTTTAACCAGACACTGTCTACCCCATCAATTATTCATTCTGTCTGCATGTGTGACTCACAGCTGGTGTGTGTTTTTTTAGGGCATCGGTGCAGTCAGGTTACTGAGAGGCCCAGCTCGTGTTGCTACCATCATCATTGCTCAGCTCGGTTTGGCTGTCCTCAGTTCAGTTAACATGTCTGAAAAGTATAGCAGTACAGCAGGGGGGGTGCAACACAACCTAGCAAAACAAATTACCACGAGAGGGAGAACATACACAAATATGTCCATGCATAAAATATTAAAATGTATGTAAATTATTTAGGAGGTCCACAGTTGCTTTATGCCCGGCGAGGTTTATGAGCCTGAGGTTCATTTCCATAAGAGCCATGTAGACTGGCATAATTGTCCTATTAGTAATCTAAATAGCTAATTACATTGCTTAACTACACACACTGATGAAAGTAAGAATAATTAGAAACATTAATCTGGTTTGATCTACGTAATGACCCATGTAATAAATATAATGAGACAATTAGGGATAGGTTTGGATGATTTCATGGTGCTGTTTAGAGCACACTTAAAGTTCAGCTCAAACACTGTAAATCTGTTGATGGAAAAGCCACAACTCAACACTGAAAAACTTCGAAACACATTCATAATAAACCCCTTTCAGATGGTAATTGTGTGCTTCCACCGTGAGTGGTTCTGCTGTGTTGACTCCACTTTACTGGAGTAAACGGGCTGACAGAATCCCTCGGGTCAGGCTGACATGATATTAAATTGTGAGAATGAGAGAGCTGGTACCAATGCCACCTCAGTCCATCTGCAGATATGGCATCTAATAATAGAGACTGAGGAAAAGTTATTGCATGGCCATATGAATCATGTCAGGAGCATCTACACAGTGCACTAACCCCATTGTCTTCTATCTCATAAATTCAGTCAATGGGGTGAAACAGACATGCATTTCCTTGACAGACAGTTGGGGCGCGCATGTAAAGCTTCTACAAATTCCACATGCTTTCAATGTAGACAGATCACTCCACTACAAGCTTAAGAAAATTATACGGTAAGTCGACACAATGTAAAAACATTTTGCTACATTTACGCTTAAATTCTTTAAAAAATAATTCAACTCAGTACTTGAACTCTAACATTTCTCGGGATGAACTGTCTGCAGCGCAAAGCCTTGCATCCTCCATAATCAAAGAGGCAGCACGGCACCATCAGTTACTAAGAAGTGTTGAGATCCCAGGGATAACCTGGGGTGTGCAATAATTCAGCTCACTGATGTTAGATTAAGAAGAGACATCGGTTGGGCAGCGTTCCATCACGGCAACATTAAAGAAAGAAACGACTGTTCCTAACCCCTCTTTCTCTGTCTCCCCTTCCCGCCCCCCTTGTATTGCTCATTCTCGCTATAGTGATCATTACCGCCTACCTTCAGAAAGCTGGGGCCTCATTGGCAGAGACGTAGATGGAGGTGAGAGCAAACGGCAGCGCAGCCCAGCCTCCACTTTAATTGGATACGGCTGTGAATAATGCATGCGGACTAAAGCTTGGATCTTCATTAATACCTTGGGGGTTTGCATTGGATTTTCAGGTAGCGCAGTGGTGAGTATTTATATTAATAAAGCCAGCAATTTCTAGGTGAGAAAAGCCTATCACCTTTATTGAATCATTCTTCTGGCTGTCTGTGGGAGAGTCTAAATGCTTTCTTTGTAACCTCCCCTTTAGCTGATGCCAAGCATGTGTTCTTTGTGGTGGCAAAGCTGCCTTATTCCACCCAAGGCAGTCGTACACTTTCTTTTTAGCTTGTGTCCGGTACATTTCTCGACTTTTGGCCGATGATCAGTGACTGAGGTGTAATTTAGGATTTACTGTAGGTGCCTTGCTCTGGTAGTTATTGATCCAGCAATCTTCTAGTCAAGAGCCGTTCTTCTAATCTTTAGTCGATTTCCCCCCCTGCGGTTATAAAATACAGGTAACATTTTGGGTTTGGTTCCAGGGTGCTTTCAAGAAGACATGAGCTGAAAACAGTGACCTGGTGACCTTTTCTATCCTTGGGTAAGTTGTACCACATCATTCCTGAGGGTAACTAACTCCACTGTGTACGTTACCTGTCTGACAAGACCTCCAGGTTGTTCAGCTTGCGTGCACACACATACACCCACACAAAAATGGACCTGTGCATTTGGCCTTCTCATTTCTCTCTTTGTGTCTGAAAACAGACTTCTTAAACTTCTCTCATGTCTGGTCGAGTTGCTTTATTTCCTCATCCATTTAATTAATTTTCCACAGCTAGTTAAATTCTAGTCTAATACTTCTTTGACTCTGAAATAAAAAGTAGTGGTTTGTGATGCAGGTCTTTTTTGTTCTGAACTAACACTACATATGTGAGCAAACCTTTTAAGTCATCAAAGTAGAATAGAATTCAAGCCTAACTTGTTTTCTTTCAGCCTGTACTGTAAACAAAGTCAATAAGTACAACAACACAGGCAGAACAGTCTCCACTCCAACATTCTGAATTACAGTATGTGGTATGACCCTTTTTTGTTTGTAATTACTGTTTGATTAAATCTACAGCAATACTTCAAATTTTCATGTGGAGGAATATATTATAGCCCACTCGAGGGAAAAGAAGAGAGAGAATAATAGAGAATAGAGAGACTGTTTAAAAAACATGACATAAACAGATCCTACATTTACCACATGACATTTAAATGCACCACGCCTCTATATGAAAACGAACAGTTTTAATTTGTCCTCATTTCTATTTCAATTTCACACTCAGTTAGAGGTTTTAAAGGTTAAAGGTGAGCCCTAAATACACACAAACAGGAGCTCATACCGTTAACAGTGGATGGAGGGTTGGAAGCTCGCTCTACTGGCTGCGTCTTGGTGTCACTTTGCCCTGTTCTTGAAACTGCAGGCACTAGTTGAATCAGTGGCATCACCTCTTTCTCCTGCTCTGACAGACCTTCATCTGGACTCTGTACTCCAGTAGTAGGAGCCCAGAAGGAAAAACTACCACTCCTGTGCTCCATGATGGCATTGTCCACGCTGCCCTTGTTTCCACTAGGTTTTGGAAAACTCAGGTTTCTACCGGATGCTTCTCCCTGTGCATGGTTCTCTCCTGCTTTTTCCTCAAGCCCTGAAGGTCCCTTTTGTGTCCCCTCCACTTCCTCACCTCCAGTCCAGTACCTAAAGGGTCTCATCAGAGTCTTAACAAACTCAGCCAAGACACTGTTGCTAGTCTGAGGCTGGGGAGTGGAAGTGGCAATGGAGGATAATGTTGGGATGTCAGATGATCCAAAATAACCACCATCTTCTTCTTCGTGAGCAGAACCTCCATGGCTCTCCAGGCTCCTGAGGTTCGAAGGGCCAGAGGTGTTGCTACTCTTTGGGTCATCATACTCCTCCTCCTCCTCCCTGCTGGGTTGGCTGGTTCTGGGTCCATCCTGATTTTCATCCCACCCCTCCTCTGGCCTTAAGTGGATAACCACATGCTCTTCAGAGATCTCGGAGGAGTTGTTGGTTCTGACAATGGAGTGGACGCCAGTATTGTCCAAGTCAACCAGGCCAGTCCAGGTGGAAGTCTTCGAAAAAGGGGCACCATGCTGGGCTTCAGTGGCTAAAGAGATGGCCTCTGCTTCTGGGTTGGCAGTCTGGTGCAAAGCCTGTGCCTCTGCAGCCTGGACCCCCGCTGCCTGGTGGGCTGCAACACACAACAGCCACATTTCACTAAAAGCAACAGCAATGCTTTTGTCACTTGACCTGCTTTGTCGGCTTCTGCACAACACAACACTGAACCTCACTTTACCCCTCACCTCCTATTGCAGTAAACTAGCTATTGCTATTTAGACAAGATTAAATTCAGAACACGCTGCACGGTGTTCGAATGACAAACATGTGGCTCTAATTTTTCTACCACAAAATCCAATCATTGCGAAAATGCACATATTGTATTCACGCCATATTTATGAGATTGTATCGACAATATTATTTACATTAATTTATGCTATTAAACAAAACATATTACCGTTTTATCTAATTTTAGCTATCTCAAAGACATCATTTGTTTTAAACATTAATGTAAATGTGCACACAAGCGTTGGAGGAATGAAGAGGTTCATCGATCAGCTGTTTGTTTTGACAAATGTGCCGCTGCTCTGCTCTCATGCTGTTCTTGTTTATTTAAAATGATTGGGTTATGCAGATGTTTCGCTTTAGTGAAAGTTTTATAAGCTGACACAGTGAAAGATGAAAATGTCATTCTTTTTTTCCCTATCTGTGGAAATATAGTTGTCAAATATCAGGCGGTGGTCTGCTACCATCAACAGAAGGCAGAAAAACAAAAATACGGCACAAAATTGCAGGTTTGATGAATTATGAAACAATATCAGTGAACAGACTGTGGCGTAAAAGTCAATCCAAAGTGAAGATGAAATTAACTTACTCCAAAGGACAAGGTCAGACATTGCAAACCCCAGTTGGTCTTCGTGCTCTCTCTCTCTCTCTCTCTCTCTCTCTCTCTCTCTCTCTCTCTCTCTCTCTCTCTCTCTCTCTCTCTCTCTCT
>JBBPCS010003849.1:0-11867 GCA_037974645.1 Hollardia meadi
TCCTGAATGTTCCCTGAAAGTCACCAAATAACGTCCCCCTACCCTTTAAAGAACTCCACATCGTGACCGTAAGGGGATGTTCTGGGAACGTTACAAGGCGACGTCCTTTACACCAGCGGGGACAATTACTAGCTAGGTATGTCCAGGGGCTACAGATGAAAAAGCCACCTTTTAGCTTGGTATTTTTATTGGTGAACAATATTTATTAATTATCTGTCAGAATAAACCATTAAGCCCCGGTGAAGGTTAGAACAAGGCTAGCACATGCATGGGTGTTGTTCATAGCCATACACACTGGGCTAAAACTCCAGCCTGACTGTTCATCATCAACAAATCAGATGTATTCTTCTAACTCTCCCCGTTCCTCCAGAGGTGTCGGCCAGCTTCAAGTCGGGAACATCCGTCAGCTACACCTTCAAGGAGCCGCACGAGTTAATCAGGAACAGCAGCGCCGTGCCGTCCTCCATCTACTCCGACGTGACGCTGAGAGGAGAGAACGTCTCCCTGAGCTTCAGGACGAACCAGAGTCCGGCTGTGCTGTTCTACGTCAGCTCCTACTACAGAGAGTACCTGGCCCTGCTCATCAACAAGCACGGTGAGGAGGCTTTTATTTTGAAGGAGTCTGTTTTATGTGGTAGATGTTCAAGCTTGTGCTGGTGTCTTGTTTTCTTTCTTCAAATCTTATTTGCTTTCTTTACCTCTAATAACTCCTTTTTGCCTTGCATCGTGTTCTCTTTTTTAATTCTCTTCTCTTGTTTTGCCTCCACGCCGGCGACATACGTGTCTGTCTGTCTGTACCAATGACATGAATAAAGATGGACGACGCGTCTCCACTTCCTCCCATTGTACAAGAATGAAGCCAAAATATCCCGGATACGGGCGCTGACATCTTGCACATTTGGAGCCAGAGTCAGAGTCAGATTAGTGATCGGGCGGTGGAGTCGCGGAATCGAGTTCGCGTCCATACACCCGCCCGCCCAATCGCGAGCAGGGGTCAGCTGTCAATCATGACGTTTCACCCCATTTTTATAGCACTAAATAACTAATTAAAACCAAACTGATCAGAAAAATAAACACTTGAACATACAACAGGGTGATAAGAACTACCTAAAACGACAGAAACCAACTTTGGGAAAAATGTATTTAAGGTGTACTTTGAGTTTTTAGTTTGGCCCATGTCCTACTTAATATTATTGAGGGGGAGGAGTTTATTACCTATACTGCAGCCCACCACCAGGGGGCGATCTAGATGTTTTGGCTTCACTTTTGAGGAGCTCTCATGTCGTTCATCTTTATATACAATATATATATATCAATGGTCTGTACGTACGTACGTATGTTCCATTCTTTTGAACACGATATCTCAGGAACACCTTGACAGCTAGAGGAAGAGAGGAAAAAAGCAAAGGAGGAAATTAAAAAGTGAAAAAGAAGCAAAGGAGGAAAGGAAAAGGAAAGAAAAATAGAAGAAAATGAAAAAGAAACAAAAGGAAGCAGAGAAGGAAATGAAAAAGAGAGAAGGAGGCGCAGAAAGAAAAGGTGCAATGGCGACACGGAGGTGGAGGAGGCTGCTGGTTGTTCGGCTCAGCTCAGTCAACAGTAGCTCTGCCTTCCTCCCCCCTTCTTCTCCTAACCTTCCCTCCACTCTCCATCCACCCCTTACCTTTGTCTCCCTTGTCCCCTACCTCCTATTTCCTCTCTTTCATTCCTCTGTCCACCCCACTTCATCTCTCTAAACCCTTCCCCTTTTCTCTTTCCCTCCAGCCTACTTCCACCTTCCCTCCATCCTTTCCCCATATAATCCACAGTGACTGTTGATCAGGAGGTCTGAAAAAAAAAATTATACCAATACCACTACCCCAAGCTTTTTTGTGCCTGTAAACGTATTCATGTATAAACGTAAAATAAAAATATTAATTTGAAAATGAGCATAATATGGCCAATTTAATAGACAGCTGCATACAGGCTGCCAGCTGCTCTCAGTTGGCCTGACTGTCAGTCAGACTGTCTGACTTTTGGAGCTTCTTTGCAGCAACATCCATATTTGAAGCTTTGTAGTCCACCACAAGCTCTTTGGTTTTGCTGATATTGAACTTCAGGTGATTGTTGTTGCACCATGTGACCAAGCTCTCTATCAGTCACAACATTTATTATATGAGTCTGGACAGACATGGTGTGCAGAGGCAAACAACTGCAAGCCGGTAATCCTAGTTTTTATCCACTGTTTTCAAACCTGAGAGATTATGAGTCTAGAGTTTCCCTCCTGTCTTCTTCTCCCTCACTCAGCTTTTTTTTATTCATTACGTTTCTCCCATCGTAACTCTCCTCACCTCTTCCTCTCTCTCATTCATGTCATCTTCTTCTGATATCTCCTTCTTCCTTTCTCCTCCTCGTCTGCTGCGCTCTGCAGCTTTACCAGATCTGTCAGATCTTTCCCTTGTCTGGATTCACCCCGTCAGCCTCTACTACCTTTTAATCCATCCGACCCGGTGGGCTATTATGTTTTTTCTCAGGCTGAAAAAAAAAAGTGTTCATTGGTCTTATCACTAAACCTGATGAGTGAAGCTGAGGGAATAAAAGTTAGCTAAAGCTAATGGGTTAGGGTTAAGATTAAAAGTTATTGATGTGTTTTATAAACTTTTGTATGAAATAATTATGTTGTGAGTTTGGCTTTTAAGAATAGTTGGAGGCACTTTGAATTTAAAATGACATGTTCGGCATCCAGGAGTCTAATAAAAGTGGCACTTTGCTGCTAGATTAGCTGTAAATGGGTTCTTTTCTGGTGTTAATGAGTAAGAGAAAGCTGATGGAGAGCGGGGCATTAAGGTTTTCAGGCTGGCCGTGGAGTCCTCAGGTAAATGCACTTCTCATGAAGTGTTAAATTAAATCCCTGAGAGCTTTCTCTTATGTGCCCTGAGACTGCTCATTTCTTTTTACCCTCGACTGCAGTTACACCTCCTCAGCCCAAACACAACCTCTCTTCTTAAGGCGTCTTTTCAAGGATAAATTTGTTAGCAGAGCAGCCGCAGGTAGCTGGAAAGCCTCCTACAATAAATAATTATTGCTTCACTTTGATGCATGATTTATTATAATTATTTCAACACGTTCTCACTCCCAAATTATCAAACACAGCAGCGTGGTCAGTGGCCCTATAAGCTTCACACTGTGATGCTCTAATTACCCGTCTAACATCAGTTTTGCACTTGCAGGGCTCCCCCATAAAGACTTTCAAAAGAAGAAGCTTGCTGAAAGACATTTCATATGTAATGACATAATATGATTTTTAAATGGTCACACTTTTGTTTGGTCCAGGCACAAAAACAGTACTTAGGTTCAAGAAAAAGATCATTCTTTGTGTTAAAATAAGGACTTTAAGTAACAGAACTAATGTATGTGAGATTCATGCAGAACTTAAACCAGTGGTTCCAACTTTTTTGTAAAGAGTGCCCCTTTCATCAACAGCACTAGTTATGTTCCAAATGTGTTCATTTGAATTATTTTCAAACTAGAGGCCTTTTAACTATTATTACAGTTTATTAGTGGATGTTACAATATTTTCATACAGTTGAACCGTCAATGTTTAGTTCAGTTTGTTTTGCAGTCCTACTACAACCACATGGAGTGGCAAAAGCTGGACGTTCTGACCATTTATCCATTACTTTTAGTGATCTGTTTTAGCAGTTTATTCTTTACTTTTAGGCTAAAACTAATGAATAAACTAGAAAGTTTTAGCTATTGTCAATCATTGCGTTTTCTTATCTTTTCTTTCATCCTTTTTTAATCCATAACTATCCCCTCTGCCTGCTTGCTAAGCACTTTTCACATGCTCTTAATTGAAATAACACCTTTTATGGCATAGTTTTTAAATTAATTGTTATAGCTGACTATGTATTTTTTTAATTAAATCATTGACTCAGTTTTTTTTTTTCAAATTAGTTGAGCTGCCCTACAATCTTAACCCCCTGGCAATAGGGCTACAAATAACCCTGGTTGGGAATCACTGACACTGGGTCACACGCAGAACTGGTCACCCACGGGAAAGTCCAGTGTTCAACCAACCCGACCAGTTCCCAACTGACTTTTCTCATCTCACACTGGAGGGGCTCCTCCAGAAATGACGTTCGATGGCGAACTGCAGCCTCATACTTAAAGCAAAGGTTCACTGACCAGGCTGCTGTATTTGACACATGGGGAGTGAGAACAAGCTGGTTTATTTACATTAAATGGTAAATGGACTGCATTTATATCGCGCCTTTCTATTCAGCTTGACCGCTCAAAGCGCTTTACACTACAAGTCAACATTCACCCATTCACCCATACATTCATACACTGGTGGCAGTGACTACCTTGCAGGTGCGGTAACACTCACACATCCGATCACTGGACGACCACTCTACCACCTGAGCCACAGCCGCTGTAATAGAACACATGCAAGGACAAATTGTAATTTCTAATCCCTCCTCACTTAATGTTCTGAATATAAGGAGAATTAATTAGATTTAATTAGATTAGCTCTGTTATTGATAAGGAATTAGCTCTTATCCTCTTAATACCGAAATCTTAATTAATAGAGCAACCGCGTTATTAAAATATTTAGATTTATCTTTGAAGGATTAGATGCGTTTACCCTGTGAGGGAAGATTAGGACATGACAAGGTCATTTTCAGGAAAAGAAAAACTTTTGAGATGATGATGACACTGTTTTAAATCTCTCGTTCTGAAGCTCTGAATGTGATTTTCTTCTCTGTGAGATCTGAAATATAATCCTGTGGTTTGATGTCTGCTGTGTTTGAAGACATGCTGGAGGTGAGGTACAAGCTGGAGAGCAGCAGAGACGCTGAAGTGTTGAGAAGCAGTGTGAGGAGCCTGGCCAACGGACAACTACACACTGTTACCATCAGGAGACTGTCTGACTCTGTGTCCGTGCAGGTAAAACCACCTCATCAGTTCATCGAGTTCATGAGGCTAACATTTTGTAGTAACAAGGAACTGCCAACATAATATAGACCAGACACAGAACAACACAGGAATCTCTTGAATTTGAACATTACATGTATATCATATCATATGAGCTGACAACTCGGTGAGACGGCTGCGAAGCGAAAGACCACTTTGAGACCACTGTTTGCTTCCCATTTCAACCAACAAATAAAAGGACAATTTAGCAACTCCCAGGACATTTTGCAGCCGGATATTTTTCATGAGACATCAGGACATTTTCCAGACCTGTTTGTGGTGACATAAACGGTGACACCGAGGTGAGACGGCTGCCAAGCAAGAGACCACTGTTTAAGACTACTTCGAGACCACTATTTGCTTCCCGTTCCAAATATTTTAGTGACCGTCATTGCCGTTTTAAGCTTGTAGACCCCACCGGACCGGTAAAACCGTAAACTTGCCCAACCCCACTGTATATTTGACTGTATAAGTGTTGCTAATTTTTTGTTGAGTAGAGGTGTAAAGCTGCCAAACATGAACCTTGTTCCATGTTTGCCCAATGAGGTGCTGATCTAAAGGGCAAACACAGTGACACACAGGGAATCCCATCTAGTCCCTGTGTGTACTATGGTACAGTATTGTGATATTCCTGTATACTGTATACTAAAGCCCCAGTCAGCACTTTACTCTGAGTTCGGCCAGCAGGGACAAACTACACATTAAAACAGCGTATCTGGATCTACTGAATGTCTTATCTTGTTAGCAGCAGCCTCGAATGATATACGAGTTAAACTTTATCTAAAGAGGAGCCTGCAGCCTGAATATCTGTATAAACATCCTGAAATACAAGGTGACCTCTTCTTGAATGGGTGCAGCCTCCTGAGTCACTGTGTTGTGAGGTTCCATTGTAATATGAGGTGCATCTTATCGGTTTCCATCATGTTGAGTGTTTATATTTTTAGAAGCACACTCTAAAGGAAAGAAGGAAATATCTCAACAACTATTTGCAACAGATCTACATAAAGTTGTTGTTTTGGACCCCAAAAAATAAATCCTAATGCTTCCGGAGTGCTTTGATGCTCCCCGTGGTTAGAACCCTTCCCACCTTGTTCTCTCCATGAACGTAAAACAGTAGAAACAGTGGACAAGAATGGAATTTTTTCCCTAAATGAATTTAGGAAATATTTGTCCTCTTTCAGATCGACCAAAACGCCATAGAAGAATTCAATCTGACATCTGACGGAGAATTCAACGCTCTCAAGTCGCTGGTGTTGGGCAAAGTGCACGGTAAGTGAAGAAGCAGTAAAAGCAGAGACGAGGCCTTTTTAATCAGACAGCACTCTGACTCATTTGAATAAGAGCTTTAAGATGTTTGGCCTCATCTGTCACACATCTTAGGAATATTTAAAGAAATACATGTAGCCTCAGCTGTTTGCACCAAATGGAAATATAATTCAAGTTATCTGAAACGAAATCTAAGGCAAAATGTAAGAACATTGCTTCAAATCATAAGCTAGCAAACATGGTAGCTAGAGAAGCTGAAATCTGGTTACAGCGCTGGAGGTGGTGTCCCATTCATTCCTATGAAGGTTGCTCAGTGGTGCATAGAGCCAAAGATGTTCGACTTCCCACGTATAAAATTACAGGGATATTCTGCATAGCCTCCGCATTGTTCAGCCCAGAGAGCATGCGCACTAGAGACTTCCACCGGCTGAGCGGCTATAACTTCCAGTTTAGCCCTCCGCTAACTTGGGATTGGGTATAAAATAATTAAATAATGCGACTCTGTTTGACTTTCAAATTTATCAGACTGAATGGATCAAATTCTGATATTGAAATGAGTCATTGTTGTGATGTTTAAAAAATACATATTTACCATTTTCAGCCGTTCCTTTGTAAGTTTCTTATAAGGTTGTAAGTTTCTTTGTAATATAAGTTTATGGGAAAAAGTCTTTTTGGGGCCGCTGTGCATCACGTGATGTTTTAATTGGCCACCGTGTCAAATAAACTTCTAAGTCTGGCGTTCTGCCTGGGGGCTTGTGTAGCTACAGTATGTTGTCGCTATTAGGCCTCATTCAGAGGCTAATGCAGACATGATGACAAAGGTTATGTCCTGAATCATTAATTTTTAACTGGCTGTCAGTGCACCTGTCATGATATAGCATTGTTCAAATTCTCTAGGAGGATTATAAGACAGGGCAGCCTGGTGGTGCAGTGGTTAGCACTGTCGCCTCACAGCAAGAAGGTCCTATGTTTGATTCCTGGCCGGGAAAGGGCCTTTCTCTGTGGGTTCCCTCCGGGTGCTCCGGCTTCCTCCCACAGTATACAACCAAAAGAGGACTCTCAAAAGTTAGAGCTATATATCTAAAAGACAAAGCTAAAAGGTGAAAATAAAACCTCACCATCTTTTTCTCTCTCAAGAGGAAAACAAAAATAGTATGCACCTAGTGTGTTTACACAGAAAACCCATCTACGTGAGTTAGCGTGATCAGTCCTGGCCCAGTCCTTGTAGTTCCTAAGTGCCTCAGTACTACACTCAAAATCTCACACAATAAATCAACCAGAGGCACCAACGGAGAGAAACCACATCCTCATTGAGTAGTCCTGGAAAAGGAGCTGCAACAGACTCGGGGTGAGACAGTAATTGGCTCCGTCATGACTTACTCGTGTTCCCTTTGAGTGGCTCCATCAGAGACAGACTGAAATATAAGCTGTTAATAACATGAGGGGCTGCGAGGCTGCAGCCTGCAGTCACAGCTCTCCGATAGGACAGAGACGCAGACACCGCTCTGTCATTTGAAAGGAGACGCACTGGATATTAGAAATAAAAGCCTGCGATTAGGAATAGCTTTCATCAGAGGAGTGCGTCAAGTCACACCAAATAATGACCAGAATAAAACAATTGATTTTGCACAGATAGAAAATATATCTAGAAGTGTTCTTTTTATGTATTTTGCTTTGTTTTATTTTATGGCCCTTTATTAGAATATGTTAAACAAGTTAAGTAAAGAAAGCAGTGTGGGTCAGTGGTACTCTAAATAAAAAAATCTATTCATTGTTGTATGTTTTAGAAGATTTTGTTTAAATTGTACACATGCATGCATGAATACATGTTATTTGGGTATTCTTTATTTTTATTTTTCTCTACTCTGCCAGTACTGGAAAATGTAATTACTTCCATCATGGGGCATAAAAATCTGACATATTTTAGAACTAAATTGATATTTTCAGCTTCATTTCACCATTTTGGCCACTGGTTTCTGCCTTTAAACATTCCAAATCAGTCAAAGTCTATTGTTAAATAAATAAACACTCAGGCACACTACATATCGTACGGAATACAAATTCTCCTACGATATTTTGTGTTTTTGGGTGTAAAGCTGCAGGTTGGTGTAACTCGGTGTGTTTTAACCCCGTCATGTCAGCATGTGACCGGTCTCCTCCTCTGTCAAACCAGAGGAGGCAGAGAGTCAGATCAGGATCAGAAAAGCAGCAGGAAAGTGGATTTTCTGTCGTTTCCCGCCAACCCTGTCATCCATCAGCCTAACTAATGGACCCGGAAGGGATACAGAGAGACGGTGAGGGGGAGAGAGGTGAGGGAGTAAACGGTGCATCTGCTGCAACGTTTCCTGCCGCTCTCATCAACATGCAGATGTGTTGTGGTAAAACCTCAGTCACCTCTCAGTCATTTGAACAGACACTGATGCAGCTGTTTACGGCGGTAATGTCGGCTCTCACAGCTGCTGTTTACGCTGCTGTGAAGGAGTGAAGGTGAATGATGGAGGGATTAAAGTGAACAGATAGAGGGTGAGCGTGGACGTCTGTCTTCAGTAGTGATAGATGCAGACTGGACGCCGAGTCATTGACAGTCTGTCTACTGTAATGAGGCTGGTGAGGCTTTCTGATTGGATGATGAGCATTATGGATCCTGAATTTATGTCAGTTTGTGTCCCGCTGCTGCTGCTCTCAGTGGAGTAAACACTGTATATTTATTACAATAAAATATCTTCAATAGATTAACAGTATCGTACTCTGCATAATAAATGAATGAATGTTTACAGGTGTTTAATGCTCACATAATAAAAGATAACAGGAGAATTTGCAGCTGAGTCAATTAAGGTGTTAGTGTATGTTGTAGCCTTGGGTATTGAGTTAAGGTGAGAGGAGGGTTATTCAAGATTCAAGACGTTTAATGGTCATTTTATAACACAGGATTATATAATGAAACATAGTCATCTATTTAAGGTGGAGCGTGGAGGATGAATTTAGGAGTTCAGCTGGTCCTATTTTTACAAAACAATAAAGCGTACTAGGAAGAATCCAGGGGAAAAAAATGCTAAAAAGGCCTTCAAACCTTCATTTCAGTAAAGGTCAGTTCCATTTACTCTTTATTTATACGAATGAAACGAGTCAATATTTCCAATGCATGTCAGTACTGTATGTGGGAGAGCATTTAGTCACATACTTGGGAATGCGGTGAATGTGTCTCAGTCCAAACATTTACCGGTAATCCACACCAAAGTACATTATAGGTTGCTGTTATTCACAATGAACAAGTTTGATGTTTGTACCATGCCGAGATAAACTTTATGAAAGTGGAAAGAAAGAGTTTAAATTTACATCAAAGACAAACATTAAACTCTCTTATTCCATTTCTTTCTTCAGGGTCTGATGATTTGGATCCAGACCTGTCCAGGTTGGGGTCTCTCGGTTTTACCGGCTGTCTGTCGGTGGTCCGCTTCAACTCCATCAGCCCTCTTAAAGCTGCTCTGCTCCACCCGGACACCAGCCCCGTCGTCATCACTGGACCTTTAGTTCAGTCCAACTGCGGCTCTCCGGCTTCAGCCAACCCCTACGCAGCAGAGAACACACACCACCTGTCAGGTAGGAGAGGGAAGGCGTCTCAATTTAACTGGAATTCAATTTATGTGTGACTGTTTATTTGTAGCACTGTAACGTCTGATAGCCGTGGTCCTGCAAATTTAGTCAATCCTAGAAGTTTCAAAGTAAATGACAGTTTTAAAAGCCAATCATTTAAAAAAAAGTTAGAGATACAAGACGTGTGTGTGCAACATCAGGACTGAATGACATCCTTTAACTGTTTTTTATAGAGCCCAAGTCTGGAGGCATTTTGTAAGTTTGTCATTGTCATCAAATTTAATCTTCCACTGAAAATAATCCCCAATGAATGCCCTATTTGTTTGAGGAACATTGCCCAGCTGTTTTAGAATATGAATGAAATGGTTTGAGGCTAAAAGCAGAGAACCACAGACAGGGCAGGGAAGTCAGAGCGTTTGGTCTCTTTCATTTAACAACAATAACAAAAGGATAAAGTTATTCTACGTCTTTAAGTACTCAAGAAGAAGTCGCAGACGGTACAGCGTCGTATCCCAGTGTTGTTAGCCAGACTGAGACTCGTTAAAGTATCTTTGGTTAACTTGTAAAAGCCTGAAGCCCTTATTATGTAGCATAACAAGCTAGTGGTATTTGCTTCTGCGAACACTTTGCGTCGCTGCTCAATTTGCACACTCATGGCTGCACTGCAGCTGACCACACGATTGGTCGGGAGCTAACAGCACATCTTTTGTAGGTTTTGTCAGGACGTTTTTGATGACACTCCTTAATTATCACCGATAGTTATATTACAAGTTGTTTAACACAGTATATTCTAACTCTGTTTCTGTGTGCTTTAATCTCTATACAGTAGTGTGTGCATGCATCTCCTGTCCTTCATCATTACTGTGTGCTGCAGTTAAATGAAAGCCGATTAATCACATGCGGTATCCTGCTTGTTTTTAAAGACTAATGACCGTGTGATCAATGCTTTAATTAATTTGGACCACAGAGGGGAACGTTTCCTTTGAGATTTCTGTCTTCTGGGCTCGTTCTCATCCAATTTGTCATGCTTTATCACAGCTGATGTAGTATTCCTCATCTACTCTGAATGATGGTGTTTTGATCTTGATCTCTGGGTTTTTTCTTCCCTCTCTGATCGGTTTATTTTTTTTCTTCCATTTGCACTGTCCTTTCATTTTCGGTTTCTATTCCCTTTTTCCTCCACCACCATTCTTTCTTTCTCTGCTGTAGACCAGTCTGGTTCAGTGGGTTCAGGTCAACCTTTAGTCAATGCCATCAGGACTGACTCGGCTCTGATTGGAGGTACGGGATCTTTTCACCGTGTTGCACTATACTGGAACAGGAACCTGTCTCAAACCAATCTCACTGATTTTCATCAAATGTTAATATTTAATGCATTTGTTTGGTTTTGATGGGGGGTTTTTTTCTTAAACAAAATGACAAAGTGTAAAGGTTACACAATACCTTTGCTGGGGCGAACAAAGTTGTGGACAGATGTTGAGCACAGACAAGAGTCCATTTAAAACTCATTTAAAACATTCAGCACAGATTGATTCAAAGTGAAGACTGAAAAAAGGTTCAATCTATAATCGTGTAGAAAGATAAGGTGAGACACAAAAGTCATTTCAAACTGTCCATTAAAACTAGCCCGACTGTCTCACTGCACAAAAGGGCAGCTCACCTAATTAAACCTATACAGCAATGACTTGCTAATTGAAAAACTTCTCTTTTTTTGCTGCTATCTTAAATAACATGGTCTCTTTATCATGTAATGTAGTGCTAAATTGATTTTCAGATGCATTTTGGAATTCCAATTAAATGAAAGCTGCCTTCATATTCCCAAATGTGCTCAAGAGAGCCGAACAGATTCAAAAGATTGGTGCGAAATGTAGTTGAAAGTTTGATTGGCAAGACTGACGTAATGAGAAAAAAAAAAAAAGAGGCATATTTTGTTCTGATTTTAGAGTTTAGCATTCAGCCTTTTACATCTTCAAACTCTACCTTGCAGGCGTCATAGCAGTGGTGATCTTCGTGATCGTGACCGGCCTGGCGGTCGCTGCCAGATTCCTCTA
>JBBPCS010003850.1:0-11866 GCA_037974645.1 Hollardia meadi
AAATATACTGCAGACAGCCTCTTAAACAAGTTGTTGACTGTGGTATGGTGTTGTGTTTCTTGGCATACAAAATCACATTATTTGCTTTACTAAAGCTTGTCAAAATGTACTTCTAATTGGCAGCATAAGTTGATAAGTCAGCCTCTCTGGTAATAGAAGACAACTGGATTTCCATATCAAACAATAACAGTAACTGGGGATTTGCAACAATAATGTCAGACAGGGATAAAATAAAATGCCTGTGATTATATATTATGCACCTGCTCTTTACTACATACACGCAACTGCATCATTCCTCTTTTCTCTGTTTGACCATGTTTGCTGTCGCAGCATTTTGGCAGTCCATTGTTGGGGTTAGGCCTAAGTGTTGGGGTTTACCAGAGTATTGTCATGTTCATGAATGACTCCTGACTCTGAAGTGATGAGAAAATACATCAGTGCCTTTTCTACCAAAGCACAGCCATGGTAGGAATTAGCAGAATTACACATAAGTCTGTGGGTTTTAAATGACCACTTCTGCCTCAAAGGAGTGAAGAGAAAGTGCTAAAAGCCTGTGTAATTATGCCAATCAGCATGAAAAGACAGCAGTAATGAAAGGACTGTGCAGATCACTTTATGCTCCTGCTACAGAACAGCAGCTAAGCTCGCAAGTCGTTGCTCTTTTCCACGACAGAGAAAATATTTCTGTGGTAATTAAAATCTGTGCCCAACCCACATATTCTGGCATCCATAGCTGAACACCAGTGTTGTCATTTTGTATCAACAGTAAGCTGTTTATTATTGAACTGTATTTTCGTGGAGACAGAAAAGCGTTGATTCAGCATGTACCCATGACTGAAGCAAAGCTATTGATATTTCCAGAGCTGTTCTTTACCTCCCCAGATAAGTCTCAATGAGGAGGACTTTCCCGGTGTGTTAGAGAGGAGTGTGCAGTTTTGTGCGGTACAGAATGTACCTGTCTATTCTGCCCGCCTCTGTCATTAAAGTTGCAACTTCTGGAAAAAGATGAACATTTGTAAGAATGAATTGTCCTGTTCTTCTTAAAGCTTGTAATGGTTAACGCATCCACAGTGAGGATATACTTCAGTGATCAAGTTCAAATCAAAATTACTTTCCCTCTAGGCCTTTAAACTGGTTTTGCTGGTTTTTTGTCTGAATAGTTAACCTTGTTCTATGTGTTTTGTGTTGTTTTTATCTGAATGCTTATTTGGTGAACTTTGACTGTACATTCTGGAGGGATAGTTTTAGAGGCAAAGAGGCTTTGGAGAGGGTGAAATCAGGGGAGAAGTATTCCTAAAAATCTGCTTCATCATACATTCCCGCAGTCCCAAACAAAGACGAACACTAGCTCAGGTTTCCGAGCAGCCAAAATGGCCACTGTCCCCCTCACCCCACATTCATCAGCAGCAAACTTGGAGAGTGACTGATGGCAATAGAGACATGTCATGAGACTAAACCTGTATGTTTCCTCTGTGTTACTCTCTTGGTTGTTATTCTATCAGGCATTCAGGAATTGACCTTCAGCTTCACATCACCTCATCTGTCAGTGTGACAGGCTTTCACCTCCATCTACAGGATGCTACTAATTTGCCTTTCATTCCCCCTTCTCACCACAGGACAGTTTAGTGCAATGGGAGCTGCACTCCTCCTTATCAAAATGTCAAACAGATATCGGAGCGCAACAGTAGGCTGTTTGCAAGTGTATGAACATATGTTATGCCGATTGCTTTGATAAGGTCATCAGTCAACATTTAACGAAACTAGAAAAAAAATCCATCTTTAGAATTTTAGAAAAATATAATTACGATTAATTGACAGATTGGACCATAAAAGTTTTTTTTTCAGTCTAACTTCCTAATTTTCCTGTTTTATTTATATTTCTCATGCAAATTCCGTTAATTTGTGGCAAGTGTTATTTTTTTATTTAAACCTTTATTTTTTCAGGGAAGGTTCTCTGATCTGCTGGTCACTGAGCAGCTCAATTGGAGGGGTTGGGGCCTTGCTCAAGGGCAACTCCCACTTCCCGATTGAGTTTAGCAACAGTCATAACTACATATTTTTCCCTTTTGTAGTACTATTTGTCTTGTCTAGATTGTTTTGTGAGTTGCCCAGTGTTGGCAATGTCAATTGTACAGATTTCTGCCTTTTGTCAAATATAATGGAACTAGATTGCACTTGTCTTGTGGTGCCCAAATTGCCAAAAAAAAACACATTTAAAAAGCTCAGCAGCTCTTTTTTCCTTCCAGAAATCATGACCCAATTACTCAAGATAATCCACAGACCTTTTATGAGCAGTTTTATGTAGGAACTATTTTCTGTCTACTGAACGACACCGTATCAGAGGGAAACACACAGGATGAGAGGCTCATGCTCGTGACAGGGCGGGATGTAAACATTAATGGCGTCTGTCTCGGCTGAGTTTTAACGTTAGATAACTTAGCTAGCTAGCCTCTCATCCATAAGTAGGTGCACGCTCGATGCTCGATGATACGGAAAGAAAACAGTTCCTATTTGAAACTGCTCACAACAAGGTCTGTGGATTATCTTGGGTAACCAGGTCATGACTTCTGGAAAGAGACATTGCAGTTGAGTTTTTTTTAAGTATTTTTTTTTTGGCACCACCAAACAAGTGCAATCTAGTTCCATTATATTTGAGAAATGGCAGAAATCTCCACAGCTGATTTCTCCAAATCTGGGAACTCACACCACAACAATTAGATGGATAATTAGCACTACAAGTCAGAGGAAAAATATGTATTTTTGATTTTGGGGTGAACTGTCCCTTAAACGTCAAATCTCATAAAATGATCTGTTTTGTATAAAGACACAATTGTGTGAAATGTGTTAGTCAAACATGATGAGGCATGACCATGGTCATAAATCATTGTCAAGCCACCATTAAAGATGCGTTGGACATGTTTGTCTACACTGTCACAAGAAAAATGCGACATTTTGACAGCTGTGTGGGCCCTACTTAAAATTCATCAGTTGAATTGGATTTTGAAAGGAAATGTTGATTTATGAAGGGGTGGGGATGACACATGGTTAAAATAGCAGTAATAGCTATATATGTCTTATTACTAAAATCTGTGTGAACTTTGTTCAAACTCTGCTTCTCTGTTTTATATCATTTTAAATAAAATATTATTGCGTTTTGGTCTGCCAAAATGTTATTTGCCATAATAACTATAATAACCATAGCCATAATAACATTAATTATAGACTAAAATATTAATCAAGAAAATAATCACATCAATAAGCACATTAATTCTACTGTTGCAATGATTCGTCAGTAAATCAATTAGTCTGGTCCACAGAAAATGCAACTATTTTGATAAACAATTAACCACTTCAGTCATTTTGTTGAGCAAAAATGACCAAATTCCGTGGGTCCAGCTTCTCAAATGTGACGATTTGCTGCTTTTCTTAGTCTTACACGGTCCACTGAATATCATTGAGCCATCATGTCCCATTCTCGTGAACGCGATATCTCAGAAATGCCTTGAAGGAGTTTCTTAAAATTTGGCACAAACATCCACTTTGACTCAATGATGAACTGATTTGATTTTGGCCAAAGGTCACGGTCTCTGTGACTTTATAATACAGGTTTTTAGCCATAACTCAAGAATCCATGTACTAATTTTGACAAAATTTAACACAAGTATCAAATAGGATAAAATGATAAATTGATGACATTTGATATCCAAAAAGACAAAGGTCAACTTCACTGTGACATCATAATGTACTGCAAAAATACTTTTCTGACCATTATTCAACACCATAACTCAGGAACAGCAGGAGAGATTGTGACCATGTTTCACATTTTTCTTGGATACTGAATTGGTGACACTAATCTTGGGTGCCCACCTTGACACTGTGCTGATTGTATAGATCTTCTGTGCTGCCGGGTTGAACATGTGTATGAAGCATCCACTTTATAGAATTTGCAGCTTCTTCGAGTTCTGTCAGAATCAGCTTTATAGGTCAAGAAAGGGAACACGTGCAATGAATTTGACTCTGTTTTTCATCATCTCTCAATGATTTCACAGACTAATTGACGTACAGTAGTAGTCCAACACAAGCTCATTGATTTTGCTGATATTTAGCTTCAGGTGGTTATTCACCATTTGATGAAGCTCTATCATTCCTCTGTACTCCTCTGTAAAAAGTCTCTCTTTTTTATTTCTATATTTTGTTACAAAATTGATTGATTTCCTCGGTAATGATTGCTTCACTTCAACAGACAATGACAGTCGATGGCTGTTGTTTCTGTGATCAACCTCTTGTTGCCCTTCATTTTTCATTTATCACTGTTGTGTTTGTGAATTTTGCTAAAATGGAACTAGAAGAGCAGAGAGCAGGCAGAGCAATTAGGATCTTGTCTTTGCAGAGTTGGTTCTGCACAGTCAGTACAGACTTCATGGAAGAGGGAACAGCAAACTGCTTAGCAGCGGCCAGCGTGGCTTCATATTTAGCCCCGTTTCTGGAGTTCTTTGTGGGTGTCCCATTCTGCTTACCCACCAGCCATGCAGTAATTGATTTGGTGTCAGCTGCCAGGATTTAGAGAGCTGACCCTAGTGCAGATCAAGACAGGCCAGGCGAGTGAAGGCCTTTTAAAATTCATTGCAGGATTGGGGAGTTGGGGCCCACTGTCCTAGGTGTGGGGAAGTGATGATTGAGGGAAAGTAGCTGTGTAAGAACAGTGAGAATTAAAGGTACAACACAAAATCAGCTGGTCCTGGTATCGACGTGAGAGGCCGCACTCATTTTCTACACCTTGTTTCTTATTGGTAATAATTTGTACCCTCTCTGATTTTAAATTCTTCTCTTCATTTTCGCCAATAATAAACATAATGCATGCAAGTCAAGCTGCCCTTTGTCTATGTTATAAATCACATATTCTAGGAGCAGCCAGAAAATGAAATGCCACCCCTCCTGCTCTGGGCTCTGTCTTAGCAGCGGGGAGAATAGGAGCGAAAAGGAGGCGAGGAGGAGGAGAACAGTAGGCACGTATTTTTGGGATTAGTTTTTGGGCTTAGTTACAGTTGGCAGGAGATAAGATTAGAGGATGCTGCTCTTTAGCAGCTCTAGTGTTTCTTTTTACTGGATTCTAGAGCTGGGATGATAAATCCTGAAGAGCTGACACATTGAAACAAGATTTTTGATTTTTAAGCATTGACATTCTAGCTCGTATTTTAATGGATAACAGTATGTGTTCAATAGATGAATATTAAAATATGTCTGTATCCTCCTCATCCTGTTATTTATGTGCAAGAGGGGAGTGACAAAAGTAAAGTCAGTAATGTTTGACTTGAGGATGACATCTGAAAAAGACTGGTATTGTTAGCTAATAACGAAAGGGTGCAGCACACTGTTGACTTGAGAGCTAATTTGCCAGAAAGTGACATACTGTATTTTTTAATCTGCCAAAAGATAATGAGGGAAAGATGATAAGAATGAGAGTGTTTGAAAACCAAGTACTGCTAGAACTTTGTTATGGGTAAAAACTATGCAGAAGTTAAAAGATGCAAACATGTTACTGCTACTTGTTTTTCTTATTTTTTATGTATTTATTTGCTTGTTTAATACTACTATTATTTTCCATTTACGTTGTACTGTTAGTGGGGGCAGTTTTGGGTGCAATCCCACTTGCACAAGCATGTTGACTTACATGCATGTAATCTCAACAGACAGCAAATAAAGATGTGTGTTTGCACAGACAGTTGCTGTTCACGGCTGTCTGTGTATGTGCATTTGGGACAGCTTGGGCAATGCCAGCTCTCAGTCACTTTGTGTAGAAATGAATGATATGTGGACAGAATTAGCCTAACAGTGAGTCATGGGGATGTGGGTCAAAATTGAACGGGGGAATCAGGACAGTGCATAAGTGGGTCTGGTGTGAGTTTCATTTAGATTATAAAATTTGTAAATGTTAGGCATGGCACTTTTTTCTGTTGGTGCTGTTTTTGCGTAAAGATAAGGTCATGCATTTCAGGACACCACTTTCATACACCATGAAAAATGTCAAGATGTAGATTTTGTAAATTTAAACTCCCCCTCTTTCCTATTTATTTAATTTAACAGCCAGCTCTGGATAATATCACCAGATTATTTCCTGCATGAGAGTTTCCTTGCTGTTCCTGTGAAGAGGGGTCTCCCCATGTGTCACAACACTACCATTACGGGATCCTGAAGAGGCCTCGTAGCCACCTAAATCCTCTGCACCCCCCTGTGTCACCTCAGCTTGTCATGCTAAACCATGTGCCAGGCACATGCACAGGTCATTGCTTAGTCTAAATGCCAGATTAGGGCAGCCCTCTGAGAGGAGACAAGCACACAGATTATGTCATCAGTCCAGATGGGCAGACCACTCTGAATATATTGAGTCATTAAGTCTGTAGTCTGCTGTGGAGCCAACTTTCAGTTGGTCGGTGCAGAAATCCTCCTCAGCAGTCTGTGATTAATGCAAATGATTTAATTGCTCATTTATTTAATGGAGAATCTGTCTTAAAATGTGACCATAATGACTGTAAGACAGTTTGAGTTTATGCCTGAAAGATCATCATCAATAACTTGGTAGCTGCAGAAAACAACACAGAGGTGCGGAAAGAAACTCCTGATGCAAGCTGAACATGAAAGGAATGACTCGACACAAATGAACATACCACACTGCATTCTTAGAAAGAGAATACTTAATATTTTGCCAAATTTAACATCAATAATGGCCGAGGAAGTTTCCTTGTTTGTTACCAAAACGATTGGCTCATTCTTGCAAGGGCTTTTATGCCGAGTTCTGAATAATAAATAAGGTGATGAACTGTATCTGCGGCTTTTTGTTTTGCCAGTCTGCCAACTGACTGAATGAAGCAGAGTGGACTGGTTCCCCCCTACAATATCTGCCTCTGATCCTTGGAAGGCAGCCAGAAGACAAGAAATTGAGCCTGGAATAGAGTATGGAGGGCAGAAGCAAGGTTTCTCATAAGTCCCTTAAATGGGCTCAGTGTGCACACACCAATGCTATGGACGTTCATGAAGCATTTGCCCGAATTCCTCCATCATTCACACAGTCTGAATAGAAACGAAGCCCACAATCAGCAGTTCAAGGACAAAGCTGGCTGAGATGATGCTGATCGGACAGCAGCAGGCCACTCTCACTAACACGTTTCAAAAAGAGTCACTGTCATCGCCTGTTATTGATTTAACGTTAAAAGGGACAGAAATCTCACTGAGTCATTGTGAAATGATGTGATTGTGGGGGCTTTACAGTAATTATCACTCTGGGTGAAGATGTGGGAGTGTAACAGTCTCTAATGATGAGTTTGTGACTGCAATGGTTAGAGTTTTTGTTTGAGTCATCTCAAAGAGAGGGCAGCCAGGACAACTGACAGCAGGAGTATAACAGGAGAGTGGCACGCCACAGGGGACAGGAGCTGAATCTGCTGAATCATTTCCTCACGTAAGGTAGAGCTGTCTTCAGTGGTGGTGATGACACATCTCGCAAGTTCAGGAGTCAGATCCCCAGATGTTCATATTAGCCTACTTTTGTAAAACGATTTTAACACCCTCATTGGAAGATATTGTTTTTCAGCTTCTTAATTTGATAGTTACTTTTTTTCACAGTTTTTTTATCACAATATATTTATTTTTCTCAGGCTGGAGGTTTGTGATTTTTTTTAGTGTTTTTAATAGTTGGAAATTATTGTTAAACCATATATTTTTTCACCGTTTACTCTATATTTGTAAAGTAAATGTCAAGGCCAATACTTCACTCTGTGCCAACCTATGTTATGTAAGAAGATAAAAACAGACACTTTTCCGTTTTTCAGAGCCCAACCTCATCACTGACTGAGGCTTTAGATTTGAATATCCAACAAAGAAAGAGTTTGTATTTTATGACTTGCATTACCTTGTCTCTTAGATACAGTTCTCCTTATGGTAGCCATGTTAACCAGAGCTACAAACTGCTGAAAGTAGCATTACTACTTTGACTTTTGTTGTGACCCAGGATTTGGTTGCACCAGCTGTTAGACAGCTAATTTAGCTAGCAAACTTTGTGTAAATTGGTTGCCAGGAAACATATGTGGTGCTGTCCAATCAAAAGCAATCATCTACAGTATGTAAACAGGAAGTAACTGTAGCATTACAAGCTGTAAGCTTGTGTAGTTCAATTTGTTTTAATTCAGTGATATAAGACTCCACTTACTTTATAACAAAACTAACTTATGAACAGCTGGTGCAACCAGCTCCTGGTTTTCACACTGATGTTAAGTAGACAGTTACACTTCATGAAATTTAATTACCTGTTTGCTTGTCAGTTCTGTCTTAATCTTTTTATACATTTTTTCTCATATTTGATAAATACTGCAGGCCAAACTTGTAGACGAAGTACCCCAAGCATTGCTTCCTGTCTAAAAGTACATTGGCATGTCTTGAACTTTGCCGGCCTTTGACTTTTCCCCATGATGCAGTGCTGCAGGAATGTTCCCTCTTGTGTGAGGAATGCAGCAGGAGGAGGCTATAGGATGGTGTCTGTCTCAAATTCTTTTTTTCTTCCTCCCATCAGCATTGGCCTATATGCTTCAGAAATCTCAAAAATGCCCCCATTCTGTGGGCTGTGTTGTGCCAGTACTAGAAAAAGGTCTTTCACTGTCTCCCACTCCTGTTTCCTGGTCATCATGACATTTGTATCATAGACTCACTCATTGTTGGGCAGCTGTCTAAAGTTCAGTCAAATCTGACTCCTGGCTGGTGATGCCATTGCCCCTCTCAATGTTCAAAGATTAAATTTGGACGTAAATTGGCCTCCACATTAAGACAAACCCCCTTAAATTTATTTCTATTATAGTAATACCAATGTCACGATGATTAATACTATTTACAGTCTTCTCTCTGCTGATTATTTTTGTTTTGCTATAGTACTGTGTATTCCCATTCTGCAACGATTATTTATATATGAGCATATGTTTAGAAAGAACACTTTAGAAGAGTGTGAAAGACTTACTGGATTTGCCTGCTGTAATACAGACTCACAACTGTCCGTTACAGTTGGGCTTAGATGCCTTTTCGCCATCACTTTTTTAACTTATTCATGACATGGCAGAGACTTCAAAAATTCACACACGAGCAAAATATGCAGGACTATTATTGATTTTGCTCTGTGGGACAAACTGGGTTTTATGTTGGCAATTATCTGCTCTATTGAAGTGTCCTTGGCCAAGAAAAGAAATGCCAATCTGCTCTAGTCCAGCACTGCTTTTCTGTAACTCACCTGACTGTTTTACCTATGAATACTCAAGTATCACGCATTAAAAGACCAAATTATCCCTCTTGCAACTGTATGGCATCATTCAACAAAAATATGACTTTGGCAAAAAAAAATAAAGGTTACAGCCAATTGTCAAAATTTAGCCCACCTCATGTTGCTTAGGATTTGGTCTCATGACATATTTCATCCTCAAAATAACCTTCAAGATGTTCAAAAAATTTTCCCCCTCATAGTTATAATGCGACAAGTACCCCAGCTGTAGGTTATATCTCTGTGTTTTCTCCTTGCTGTTTGTTTCATTATTAATGAGAGAGAGTGAGGGAACAGCACCATGTATCATATTTATTCAGACAGAGAAGCAGGGACCCACGGGGGGAGCATCACGCAACAGGAAGCACTGCAAACTTAAAGGAAAAGGTCCTGTGAGAGGTATCGGTAAATACCAGTGTTCAAGTTTGACTTCATGAAAAACTTGCAGACAGTCGATGCATGGCATGAAAACAAGCCTGTCTACAGGCGTAGCTCCCCCTTCTTCCCGGTCTACACAGTCATGCTCTCATTTCAAGCTCCTGTACTGGCATTGGGTCCATGTGGTTTGTGATGATGCATGTCAACATGTGGTCGCCATTTTCAAAACCATTAACCTTTCAATCAACGTGAGTCCTCCCCAGGATATGTGTGTGTGTGTGTGAAGTGCATCGTGTTTGTTGGTGTCTTGATTTTAAAAATTGATATCTTGATTGTCCCGTAAAATTCTAAGTGCAGTTATTATTTCATTTCGGGTGGCAATATAAATGATAAATTGTTGCGTTAAAGATTTTTATGCTTCAGTGTCTCTTCCCTACCTTGTGTGTTCACTCAGCAGTGATTTTCTGCCATAGACATAAAATATAGATATATAGTTCTATATCACGCTCACACACACACACACTCTCTCTCTCTCTCTCTCTCTCTGAAGGGAGCATGGTGGGAGGTAATGACATAAATCCTCTACCAGGGCCCGGCTCTCTAATTACACCTACTCCTGTGGGGCGCTTTAACACTATTAACCTCTCTCGACTCCTCTTGTCAGAACTTTTTTTTTCTCTTTAAACATTTTTTTATCATTTACTTTGCCTTACTTGTTGATATTTTGTTTACACATGAATGTGGATTTGTACACCCAATGTATTTTATTCGCTCATAAATCACCAGAGTACCTTAGCAAATGGGGGAGCAATCTGTTGTTAAGCTGGGCCATACAATGGCCTACTTACCTAATTTTATTTTTGTTCCTACAGATAAGCAGTATGTTGCAGTATTATGCAGCATTCATGTGTGTGCTGTATTGCCCTGACTTGATTGCTCTATTTTACTCTCAGTTTCATGGTTTATTTGCATGAGATTAGGGTTTATATCCCTGAAGCAGAAGGTGAAGAAGAGATTCATTGCTTGGCACAATTTGAGTGGGTAAAACTCTGCTAAATACGTGTTAAAAGGGGTTAGGGTGACACTGTTTTTCACTCATGCAGAGCTGTAAACGGTGCACAACTTCTTTCCCCCAAGCACTACAAATGGAAACTAGTCTAATGAATTAATACAGGTCCTTCTCCTGAGCAACTAATTGAACTCATGGTTAAAATAGTGCAGAGGTGCATTGTGTTGTACTCACTCTGTATTTTTGCCAGATTTCCTCAATGCATGACATCAGTTACTAAATTTTGCAGATGGAATTAATAATTGACTCACCTTATGAGATCAACAAGCAGATTGCACACTGGAGAGTTTATTCACAGCGATCACAGTTTAGTAAGACATGAAATGATAAGAGGAAAATATTGCTCATTGTTTCTAGACTTCCAAGTTACCCTGGCTTCGAGTAAAACAGAAGTTATGTTTGTTTTGACATTGAGTCATTTCCTCTGTAAATATTGTGTTGTTGCTCAGAATTGTTACCACAACTTTCACAAAGTACACTAAACCAAACTAAGCTTAGGCTGTGTGTGTCCTAAAGAGGTGGCTGGCTTTTGGTGTAAGATGATTCAAAGTTGGAGTACAAAAGTACAAAAGATAAAAAAAACTGTGAAAACTAGAGCTGCAACTATTAGTCAGCTAATCTATTAGCCAATCAACAGGAAATTAATTTACAGCTATGGATTAATTGCTTCCAGATATTTAAGAAAGAAAAATAGAAACATTTTCAGGATTCCGCTTCTTAAATTTGAACTTTTTCTGGTTTCTTCAGTTTTCTTTGATACCAAACTGAATATTCTTGGGTTTTGGACTGTTAGTCAAACAAAATGTGACATTTGAAGACTATAGGAAATTGTGATGGGCATTTTTCACCATTTTAAAGACCAAACAACTAATCGATTAATCAACAGATTAAGTAAGGGATAATCAAGGACTAGGTGTGCTTTAAACGGTTTCAAGGCACAACTTGGAGGCAAAGAACCACCTGATGCAAAGAGTCATTTGCCAAAAATATAAAATAAAAGCCTTCGCAAATTTTTGGTGAAAGTTTTGCACTTAAAATCGAAATGTAATAAAGCAAGAGCTTACCGTTGTCATGACAAGGAATAATTCTAGTCCCTTTTACAACCGAGCCGGTTAAGCGAAGGT